>JAYMTB010001251.1:0-11295 GCA_036897585.1 Francoa sonchifolia
CTTTCTCAAGTTGTTCCACTTGAATTCTCAAGGATTTGTTGACATCACATACCATGATCCACTTGCCGAGTATGATCTTATATGTTTCCAGCAGCTGACCCTCAGTGAGCTCATCTTCACTTTCATTGTTTTCCTCATGTTGGCTTGATGTTGCAACACCAGGAATAACACTTCTGTCAGAAATAGTACTAGCAGTGAATGCAACATGGTTGCTGACATATTCTTCGTCTTCTTCCTCACTGCTTTCAGACTTATCATCACGTCTGTTGACATTGAAAGATTTATTTTTCTTCTTTAGAGTATTGGTACATTTAGCTTGAATATGACCAAAACCTTCACACTCACTACACTTAAGTCCCTTTATTCTTGATACTCTGCTTTCCTTCAACCTCACTTGTCTTTCCTTTTCCTTTGGCATATGATTCTTCCCCATTAGTAAACATGTTTTTCCTAGAATACTTTCGGAAAGCCCTATTGATGTTCTTTGTCAGAAAAGCAAGTTTTTCTTCTAGATTCACAATAGATGAAGAATTGATAAGGGTATCTCCTTCATGAGCAGTGGCTTGAAAGGCAACACTTTTATCCTTCTTGTCTTTCTCTCTTCGATTTTCTTCCAGATTCATTTCATATGTTTTGAGAGATCCAATTAGCTCACCAAGCTTCATGCTATCCATATCCTTAGCTTCTTCTATAGCAGCAAGCTTTATGGCTAATCTCTCTGGTAGAGACCTTAACACTTTTCTCACCAGTTGTGCCTTAGCAAATTTTTCACCAAGAGAAAATGCCTCGTTAGCAATGTCACAAATTTGCATTGAAATCAAAAATTGATTCATCATTAGTCATATATAGATTTTCAAACCTGGTGGTTAGCATTTAGAATTTTGACAATCTTACAGCAGAAGTTCCTTCATAAGTAGTTTGCAGAATGATCCAAGCTTCATGAGCAGATTCACAATTGAAATTAATTTGAACTGATTAACATTCTACTTCATTGAAGATTGCATTCAGGGCATGAGAGTTGAAACATTTTATCCTCTTCTGCAGTCCAAAATTCTATTGGCTTTAGGATTTCCTTACCTTCAGCATTTTCAACAATAGGTGGAGACCATTTAGTGATCACTGCACGCCATGCCTTCTCATCAATAGCCTTAATAAAGGCTCTTATCCTTGTTTTCCAGTAGGCATAGTTTGATCCATCCAACATAGGGGGCCTAGATACATATCTTCCTTCCTTCAGTGTGTCCATATTGACCAGACGTCCAGAATCACACCAAGAGCCGGTTCAAGCGGCTCTGATACTAGTTGTTAGGTCTGGTCAGGATAGTGTTACACGGAGTGCTGTAACACAGTTTGAAACACTTTTGGATAAGCGCATAAACAATGCAGAAAATAAATAACATAAAGATGTCCACGTAGTTTAGTGATAAAACACCTACGTCTGCGGGGCCACGCCCAGAAATTAAAGGTTTCACTTTAATAAAGTTTTACAAACATCAATACGTCTAGCACAGATTGGACTCCCTCGTAATACTGTCGCCGAGGTTGAAAAACACTTCTTGTGAAACAAGCTCCACTTGCTTCCTACACCTTCATCCCGAAGGTAAAACAGTTTCTCTCCCGAAAAGCTTGATGAACACCAAAAGACTGCAAGATCCCCTTGCTTCCCCCACCTTTCTTCCGAAGGTAAAACAACTTATCTCCCGAAAAGCTTGATGAACATCAAAGCTTGCAAGATCTCCTTGCTTTCCACACCTTCCTCCCGAAGGTAGAATAACTTATCTCCCGAAAATCTTAATGAACATAAAAGGTTGCATCAAAGATACCGTTCCTTTTTGAACAAAGATGATGCACGATAAAAATCCAAAAGAAGGAACACCACGCTGAAGGGTGCTCGTTTAAGCTTCGCCCAATGACCACAATAATCAGCGTTCTTTGATCAATGAATCATTCCTATAATATATGGAAAAGTTTTACCATTCAATTTTTTAATAAAATATCTCCATAATAGGAAACTATTTGTAAAAGCCAGTTTTCTAAAATTTAGCTTATATAAAATCTTTCCTCAAAATAAGAAAAAGATTATATTATGATATTTAGTTTTTAAAATTAATAATATCTCGTGATTTATTGTTGCAGATATTATATTCAAATATTTCGCGAATTTTTGCTGCTAATAATATATCAGAATATCTCTTGCGGAAGAACTTTCAAAATTGCCAACATAGTGTGACACAAAGTGTTACACCCTATCGTTCTAACAAATATAATATAGCATAAATATAACACCAAAAAAAAGAAAATAACAAAAATATTATATAGACTAATTAAGAACAAAATATAGTAACTAAATGTTTTTACAATAATTATCCCGGCCAATTTTACCCAAAATATACCTAATATTATTCCTCCCACCAATTTTTTTTCGGATTTAATGAACTTTTTTATTATATAATTCGAATTTTATGCGATTATTGATGATGGGTTTTGTCCGGTCGCAACAACGGTACCGGAATTGCATGGCCGTGCAAATTGTTGAAGTTGCCGGAAAATCAAAAGTTGCTGTATCTCCGACAGTTTTTGTCGGAGAATACTATTTTCAGTCAAAAGTCGATCATTTTCCGACGTTACGTAGTGATACTGTAACGTAACATGGCTCAACCGGTTCGTTAATTCCCGGTTCAGTATTTTGAACCGATTCACTTGGTTCCTTAAATTTTCTAAATGCTTCTGTTTACGCATCCGTGACCGCCTAGCAGATTCACGGTTTGATATCATCCGTCTCTTTTTCCGGTCATCAATGACCGGAACAGTTATGTTCGGATCATCTGACCCGGAATTTGGGGTTTTAGGGTTTAGAGTTTGCTCGTCGTGACTAGAAGGTGATTGGATGGGGGAGAAAAGTTCGGAAAAATATTCCCAAGGTGGGAAATTTTCTCCGATATGGGAGGAGGGGAACGGGTTTCCGAGGAGGGGTTCTGAGGCCAACATGGTGGCGGAATGAGAAAGTGAGAGGGGGAGGAAGAAGGATTGGAGAAAGGGAAGAAATGCAGTGCTAGGGCATTGTATTTATGGGCAAATTGTGGGGTCTACGTAAAAAAGTTTGATATTATGGTTTTTTTTAATTATTTAAAAATGATAGACAAATGTATAATTGTCATTACTTTTTAGGTTTTGTACCCGGCGTGAGACTGATATTCAGAATTAAATTTGTGTAATTTTAATTGTATTTGGCTTAATTACAGTCCAAAAAGTAAGATAGAAAAGTGAACTCGTTAAAAATATTGATCTTTTAATATTGAGTTAGTGATAACGTATAATTGTCACCAACTTTTTTTAGGTTTTGTTTCGGGCTTGAAATTGTGTTAAGATAAATTTGTGTAATTTTAATTGTGTACAGTGAACTCATTAAAAAGTTTAATTTTTTAGTATTGGATTAGTGATAACAAAAATCTAATACGAAATAGTGTGAAATCTGGGTCAGTTTCAAACTACGTTGATGACATAGTTTTATGAAAAAAATTAAGAAACATTTAAAGTACTGAAAATTGTATAAGAAGTAAGGGTGAGTATGATGTTAGTAAAAAATTTCAAGTTATTGCAAGAATTTCAATAATTAAAATTATTATTGAATATAATATACTAAAAATAAACAAACGCAAGTAAACAACTCTATACCAAATTTTAAAAATACATATTAAATGAAAATAAATAATTATTAAAGTAATATTTTAGAAAAATATAATACATAGAATAGAAATAAATAGTTCAAAACATAAATTAAGTGTTTTAAATTTTTTTTTCTCCAAGTTGCCTTAATTGTTGGGGTGACATAAGCTGATAGGAACTTTAAAATGACTGGATTTAGCTTTGTCAAGACCAAATGCATACATTTAATGAAAAAAAAAAATATGTTAAAGAAAATTAAAAAAAGTTGTATGGTGACTTTTGATACGTTTCACCGACTAATAGGTTGGAAAAGAAGTGACAGATGAACATTAACAAAATACTAAATCATTGAATGAATGAAACAAAATTTCACTGTATCATAGCAACAAATGTCATCCAACAATTTAGTGTAAATTTCTTTTTCTAATCATAATTTGCCACTGATTTGGTTTTGAGCCAAGATAAATCATTTATCATGCTCTCGTTACATCAGTTTCCGATTTAATTGGCAAAGACTCGTAATTGGTGACATCTTATCTATATTTTAATTTGTGCGTGATAGGATATTTTATGGAGTGTGATTAAATGAAAGCTACCATATAGTTATGATGATGATACCCAAATTAATTAAAATAAATAATTTAATGTTGATAGTGAGTGCTATTAATTTATTATTTATTTATTTTAGGGAAATTCAAGCTAGGTCACAACAAAAGCATCTTAAAAAAATTTCAAACCATCTATTACTTCTCCATATTATTTTATACTATATTATTAAAAAACAAATTGAAAAACAAATAAATAAATTATTGAAATATTCGAGATTTGTAAATATATTTGTTGACAAACCCTCCTTGGCAGAGTATCATGGAATAAAAGTATCACTATGATATTAATGTTGGCTTCCTCAACTGAAATATCACAAGGTTCGATCAAAAGGATAACAAAAATTTAAACAACTATATTCAAGACGAACCAATCAATAATGAACTTACTTTAACTCAAGCATTAAAAAGAAGAAAGGGAAAAATTCCATCATGAGTAGAATAAACAGAACCCTAATGCATATTATTGTTGGAGATTTAGCTCGGGACAATTATCTCCAAAAAAAAAAAAAAAAAGAGTATTGACATATAGCATCTTCACTTTATTAAAGCCTTTCTTTACTCAATCCTATCTTTTATGTTCTCTTTTTTTCTTTTAATTATCCAATTATAATTATTAAATAAATGGTCTTTGTTACTAGCTCTTTCCCATCACACCCCTACTCAGGCCTCATTTGGGGTTGCGTTTGGACACAGATTCACACCTTAAATTGCGTAAGGGCAGTCTCAATCCAGCTCTAAACACACGTCCAAACAGACTCTCAATCAATTATAACATTTTTGTCATTTTCAAAAAAAAATTAATCCTATTTTGTTATTTTCAATGTAAATTAAATTGATAAATAATTATATTTGCAAATTATGTACATTTTATTTTATATTTTTTCAAGTGAATTTAGTGATTTCTTACTAATCAAAGCTATATTACCTATCAGCTGTAGTAATTCTTCACCGTTTAGTCCATAGATTTCCGATCGATACAAAACAGTGGCACATAATCATCATCATCATGATCATCTTTGGTGTCAATGTTGATGCAGCAGCAAGTCTCTAGAGACATGAAAAAGGCCGACGTAGCACCATTGACTAGCCACGTAGCCAAGCAATCGAGCTTTTTGGATGCAGTGGCGCAGCCAGCGGTGCTCATTGGTTTCTGGTTCGATGGTGCAATAACCATTAGCCAAGCCAATCTAAGAGAAGAGAGAAGAATAGATTTGTAATGAATCTTCAATAGAATTTATACACTCAAGATAGTATTATCTAATACATCAATTCGTGCATATCATGTTAAAAATCACTTTGACCAAGGCTGAAAAATTCTAGATTGACCAATGGTAAAAAGAATAATTGTTTGAAGGATTATTAATTTTCGGGTATCACAATTATATTTATTTGTTACACAACATGAAAATTAGGTAAAGAATAATTGTATCCATGGAGTAAGGATAAATTTGAGTACTAATTCTTTAGCCAACAATTACTTCAAGAATAAAAGGGCTCCACCAAGCCCAATGGGCTTTGTTACTATACTTGCGTAAATGGCACAAGGCCAACAACAGATTTCAACGGACTTGGGTTAAACTCAATTTTCTGGGCCTGGGCCTGGGCCAGTCTTGATTATTAAATCTTATGCTGTGAATTAAATTTTCTCATTCCTTTTTCTACCCACATCTTAAATTAGTATTTTTTAATGAAATTTATTTTTAGTTATAAAAAGTTTAATATATTATCCAATTATTAACTTTGATTTATAAGACAAATGAATTCCACCAAAATGTAAATGTTACTAATTGGTAATAATAATTTCAGCATTTTCTATCTCATTAATCTAGTATGTAATATTATTAAAAATAATTTGGTGTAAATTGTGGTTAAAGTTGGAAGAAAGGCAACAAAAGACTTGTGTCACTCTGATTGCACCATATTTCCCTTTCTCAATTATTTTCTTCTCTACTTTTCATAAAACAAAAAATATAAAATTAAATAATTTTTTTCCTCATCAATGTTATGATCATTCACACTAATTATTATATGGTTTTTACTAGAAATTTATAAGTTGATGAAAGTCAACTATTTCACACTTCAATTTACCTCAATCATCCTTCAAATTATATTGCATGAGAAGAATTTACATTCTGGAGCCACATTAGAACATGAGAGTACGTGTTTGAATTTACTACAAAGAGTTGGTCCATGTTTTAATTTGACTTAAATATAATTCAATTTTTGCGTGTGAAAAAGGTGGTAGAAAATAATTAAAACCGAACTACGCTATCCAGATGTGGGAAATGGGAATGCGATTCAAATATTTTCAAGCAGTTTCTTGAAAAAATAATGTGGAAAAATTCTTCATTTCCTGACTTGGTTTTAGATTTTTGCAATAATCTAGAAACCAGACCCACCAGCAATTATACTTTGTTGTTGATATTCCTCTAACAATAATAAAGTTTGAATTAATAATTAAAAATAATAATAATCAACCAGATGTTGACTGACTTTTCCCAAATAAAGGTTAAAGGTTAATCTTAGTGACACCAACTAGATGAAGTATGTTAAAACAGAGTTTAAAACAATCCTTTATTGCAGTATTTTTTACATTTGGTTTTCGCTTTATATTTTGATATGAAGATTTATTGGAAAATATTGGTAGAATATTTAGTTGATAATATCGGACAAATATTATCAAAAATTCTAGGATTTATGGAAACTAGAATTAAGGAAAGATTTGATTTTTGAACCGAGATTGTAGCAACGTGTTTTTGGATTAAAAAGAATAAAATTATGGAGTCGCCACCAACTTATTAAAAAAGAGTTTTAAAAGGAAAGTTGGAAACCATTACTTAAAACACAATTCGCTACATTTTATAAATATTTTAAAAGATAAAAATGACGATGAATAAAAAGAAGAACGGAAACTTACCTAGATCTGAGCACTGCTAAATCAACAAAAGGTGGATGCAACAATTTAAGAAAAAATGTTTTCTTTTTGTTCTCTTTTTTTGTCTCAAAGTCCAGAAAAAAAGAAAAGTCATTTCTCTAATGTGAATAACACCCTATTTATATTATCTTAAAAACTCACATAAGAAAATGAATTCAATCAAGTAATACTAGGAAACAAATAATATCAAAATAGTAAGATCAATAAAATAATATCATTAATGCTAAAAATAAATAAATAACTTAGAGAAATAGGAAATAAATTATCAGGGAATAAAAATAAACACTATACAAATTAGGAAGTAAATAAAATAATATCACTAATTGGAAACAAATAAAATAATATCAAAATTTAGAAATAAATTAAATAAGATAACTTCAAAATTTGGAAAATGAATAAAATAATAACAAACTATGAAAGAAATTCAAATAAAATAATATCAAAATCGAAAAATAAGTCAAAAAAATTAAAAATCAAAATCGGGAAATAAGTAAAATAATTGCAAAATTACGAAGTAAATTAAATAACAACAATAAGAAACGAAATTAAATAACTAATAAATTACAATAAATTACAATTGGTCTTAAACTCATGGGTAAAAATGTATTTTTAATAGCACATTAAACATTATCAATCCAAGCTGGTAACCCAAAAACACAAGCCCTTTTATTTAATTGGCCCGAACAAAATTAGGTTTCTACAGAGATATTTATGAAAAATAATATTTCCCATAATTAAGGAAAAATTTGATTTTTGAACCGAGATATTTATGGAAAATAATCTTTCATTGAAGTTAACTGAAATTATTTTATCAAAAAGCCGTGTTGTACAAGAAGAATTTCAGTCCTTTATACGTCCGTTCGTGAAGACCTTACAAATTAATGAATCTTTGATGGAACGGCGTTTTACAATCAAGAACTTTCATTTGTATTGTTTGCTTGTTGTGTAACAAGTTTTCCTACTTTATATAGGGAGGTAGAAAGAACAAGAAGAAACTTGTTCTAGGTTTCATTGAAAATTTTACAATCACCGGTGACAGTATTTAGGAGAGTGAGTCTGAATCTGTATAATTCTGATTAGTGTTTGTAATCTTTATTTTTGATATTGAAACATTGTTGAATCTGGGAGAGGCCCGCAGACGTAGGTGTGAGCACCGAACTACGTGAACAATTTGCTGTGTCATTTATTTTCAGTACTGCATTCATTCACGCATACGGTGTGTAAATTGGTATTCCAAAACAATCTATTCTAACACATCACTGACCAGACCTTTCATAGTCTGTTGTGAAATGCTCCAATTGAAGAAAACTGAAAGAGCCACAAGCGCCGCGGTGTCGGGATAACAGAGCCTTAAGCGCCGCGGCGCCAAGGCCTCTGCTTGGCGATAAAGACATTAGCTCCACGACGCCAAGCCAAGTCTATTTTTTGTTAGAGTTGTTATTTTTCTATTTTTTTTTTCGGTTAGTTCATTGATTGTTGCTATGGTCTATAAATAGTACATTAAGAGATCGAATTGAAATATCTTGTAGTCATTGTTTAGATAGCTTGTTCTTGATGCATGGTTTGAATGCATTTGAGTTCTCTTGGTAGTTGTTAAGTCTTGGAACATCAGTTTTTTCGATTGAATACAAATCATTTGATCTTTGATATGTTCTTAATTGTTTTCGTGTGTAATTGTGTATGTATGTGCATCGGTTCGTCTCACAACATAGTCCCTAAAAAATTTTCGGTTAGACCTTGAAGAGAAAAGTTGTTGAAAATGTTTCAATGTATACTTCCGAACGAGCAATTCAGTAGAGAATTATAGCTGGATAGAAGTGCGTTAATTTAGAAATAAGGTCATACCTCTTAGTTATAGGACTTCAAAATAGTCGAGTGGTCTCAAAAACTGTTTTCGTATTTTCAGAGATTCAATTGAGAATCTAGCACATCAGTTTTGCAATGAGTAACAGACAGACCTAATTTGATATACCAGACTAGACCAACAATCAAAAAAAAGTTATTTAAGCTTCCCAACACAATATTAATTTATCACTATCTTAAAATAACTTTACTTATCTTAAAAAGAATACCAAATAAATCATATAAATTGAGATTATATATAATGCACTAAGTCCATCTCCAGTCTCGACAATACTAATTTTGGACCCAATCCTAGTTAGAAATGTTATGTTTCATTACATTCTTATCAAATAATTTTACTCTCCAAAATCATTGGAGAAAAAATAAAAAACACGAAATTTTAAAATTTGGTCAAACAAACTCTCTTAGTCAAACTAAAGTTGTTTTGCCAAATAGATTATCCATATTCTGGAATAAACAGTACTATCCTAACAAAATCAGGATATCTATATAATGATTCGATTTAGCACGAGTTCAAGACTCACTTTATTAGATTCTTAGAATATTAACTAATCCAGGAATAGGTACTACTTATCAATCACCAAGTTTTCCCTTTTAAATTATAAACACAAACCCGTGTCCAAACAGTACGCCTCGTGATTATTACGTATTAAAATTGCTAACCCATTTTAATTTTATCTTAAGCTAATATTTTAATTTCCACGTGCGTTAATAGTGGATGAGTCCAAATCTTAGAGCAGCAAAATTGGCATGCAACGAAATCATGCTTTAACCGCCACTAAATGCACACGCATTTTCCTATAGTGGATTGGTCGGTCGTCCCCTATTTTTTTATTTTATTTTATTTATTTTCAGTTATTTTAATAATTGAATTATATACATAACTGCAACTCAATCTTGAATTAAACTGAAATGAGGTTATTTGTTCTTCAATTTTTAATACTGAAATTAAACTCTCATAAAAAATTAAATCAAACTGACTCAAATTACTATTGTTTGGTTCAGTTCTCCGTCTAAACCGTGTTTTTATTATATTTTCCACATACTATTTTTTATCATTCAAGAACCCAATAACGATAAGCAAACGAAAATACTCATTTCCAAGTGGAATATCGAAATAAATTGTTCAATTCGATTTTTTGGATTTCGGATTTGGTTGCAACTCTAATTATCGTTAATGTACATATTAGGCTTATTACATATAATTTTAAGCTTGTAAATCAAATGATAGTTCAATATAATATTAGAATCAATTTACGCAAAAAATTTAAGTTTGAACCCGAAAATTATCAGTTTAAAAATAAATGTAAGGTAAAAGTTGTTTCCGCTAATCTTCACGTACATAGCTAGCCGTTAAAATGGAAGTTAGCTTATGTCCATTAAATTAATATTCAAAATACATGTTTTGAATATTGATTTTTTTAAAAAATTGATACTTCAACTCATTTATAACTATTTACAGAAATTTCAAAAAGGAATTGTGTAGTCAAAAGGCACCGATTGAAATGGAAAGCAACAGTTGACATTGTATCTCATGCTCATTAATTTACACAAATTTAGTCATCAAATTAGAATGTCTTAACATTGACATTCCATTCTTCTTTTATAACACAAAATATTGATTTTGGATCTAATTTTAAATTTTTAAAATTTTGAAAAAAATATAAATTATTTATTTTCATTAGTATAGGCTAAATATTAGTGCAACAAGAGGAAACAAGTTTTTGTCCTTTTGTCATGTTATATTTATAAATATAAATATTATGTTTTTGCTTTGTCTTCCGAACAGGATTTGTTTTTAATTTGTCAAGCCATCTGTACATTGGAACCAATAAAATTACTTCACTCCACTTTTATCATGTAGTGTTTTTTCCTTTTCCAAAAATAATTGAGATGGTATATTTTTTTTAGTTCCAATACACATAACGGAGGAGCACACTACATAGAAGAAAGATTATTTTTTACTGATCAATGATTATTTTTATATATCCGATCCATAGATGATGTGATGTAGTAGATTTAAAAAGATTCTTCTAAAATAAATTTTTGATTCATTTATCATATATCTATCTATACACGGTACGGTAAGTTTTTCTCAATTTTCAAACAAATTTTCCCTTTTTTTTCATTTAATTCCGTTTCACATCAAATCTCATATATTATAAATAATCTTCCAAAAGTCATCAATCCACCTTCTCAAGTTCACACCCCCATTAATCATCA
>JAYMTB010001252.1:0-11295 GCA_036897585.1 Francoa sonchifolia
ACTGACATTGTTCAAAAAAATAGTTCGGATACGTAATTGAATATAACATATAAGTTTGAGTACCAAAAATATAAATAAACCTAATTTAAAATTTTAATTCTTTATTTTCTAAGGAATTAAATAAAATAAGAAATAGAAAGACACAATACTATAGCTGTTTGCACTCAACCCAGGTCATCGGGAATTGAGGATGGGCCGGATCAGGTGAAGTCTATTTTGATTTTGGAATAAGTAAAATACCTACTCATGATATGACCCAAAACCTAAACACACTACGATTATGAAGAAGGCCCAAATTCCCCAAAATTACAATTCAGCCTTTGGGAGGAGAAGCCCCAAAATTTACAAAGGCCCTGTATTGGCAAAATAGGAAGCCCCAAAAACCATTATATTCATATATAATCCTTACACTGCCATCACTCTTTCAAAATATTTAACTAATAACAACATTCATTTTTTTTAAAACTCTCCGTCACTCATTCTGCCTGAATATGTCTGCTGGAATCTTTACTACTCCGGTGGCTGGATCTGGCTTGGTTAGCTTGAAACCCGATTTGCAAAAACTGTTTCCCATCAAGGATTCTGTTGGATGGAGCAGAAAAACTATTTCGAATGGCTCTCGGATTCATTGCATCAAGGTAATTCGAATAACTCTAAAATCTAAATGGTTAGAATCTGACCATATTACCTTATAGACAATGGACTCCATATGTATATGACACTGATCTTGTGTTCACTTCTTGCTTTTTGTGTGTTAAATTTGACAGACATGGAATCCCATAAATAACAAGAAGTTTGAGACTCTTTCCTACTTACCTCCTCTTTCAGACGACTCAATTGCAAAGGAAATCCACTACATGATCAAGAAAAATTGGGTCCCCTGTCTTGAATTCGACGTGGTAAGATTTTCCAAAATTGAACAAATGCATATTGAACGATCTATTGATTTAAAAATTTAAGAACCCAATATATATATCATTTGCCTATTCTACCTTGCATTTTTTATAAAATTGGGAGTTCACACTTTTTTATTCGAACTCAAGACTTTGGGTAATTCACTGTTATTTATATTGAACTTTCACCTAATCAAAAAAATTAGTTAATAAATAATATGTTCAATCTGTATATTATGCTCTAACGATGCACAGTAATAATTAGATCGTCCAATTTTACCTAGCACCTTAAATATAATAACTTTTAGCTTGGGTATTATATGACAATCATTAGCCGTAAAAATATGACATGTAAACCATGAAATTCAACATTTAGTTGAATCATTTGGTAAAGTCATTTTACCTCATCGAATTCTGCCTGTACCTTGACTCGTGACTTTAGTATCATGTGCATTGAAGGTGGGACACGTATACCGCGAGAACAGAAAAATGCCCAGATACTACGATGGAAGATATTGGACACTATGGAAATTACCAATATTTGGCTGCACTGATTCTTCTCAAGTTCTTACTGAAATCCAACACTGCAAAAATGCTTATATTCGCTGTTTGGCTTTCGACAATGTTCATCAAGTTCAATGCATGGCTTTCATCATCCAAAAGCCCTCCCCCACCACCTAACTTCTTCAAGTTTTCTTCCAAGATTTCGCTTCTTTTGTTATTGTCATCTTTTTCTCGCGTATTAATAAGAAAAATTTCGTAGTACTTATTTTCATTGATAGAAATCAAACATGAGAAAAAAGTAATAAACAAAGAATTTGGTATGTAGTTCATATTGAACTCGAAATGCAGAAATTGTGAGTGTCTGGTTAGTGATGTGTTGAAACAGAATGTTTTGGAACACTAATTAGCACATCGTATGCAAGTATGTATGCAATACAGAAAATAAATGACACATCAAATTGTTCACGTAGTTCGGTGCTCACACCTACGTCTGCGAAACCTCGCCCAGATTCAACAAAGTTTCACTATCAAATAAAGTTTACAAACACTAATCGGAATTATACAGACTCGGACTCGCTCTCCTAAATACTGTCACCGATGTTTGTAAGATTTTCAGTGAAACCTAGAAACAAGTCCTTTCTTATTCCATTTACCTCTCTAAATAAAGTAGGAAAGTTTGTTACACAACAAGCAAACAATAAGATAAAACGTTCTTGATTGTAAAACACCGTTCCATGATAGATTCTTCAATTCGTCTCAGATTCAATGACGGATGTATGAGAACTGAAATTCGTCTTCTTTAGACTATAATTTCAGTTACCTTGATTGTACAACATTTATTTATATAATGAGGATATTTTGTCAATCACGTTTTAGGAAACTTTTCCAAAAATATATCGATTCAAAAATCAAACCTTTCCTTAATTCTTGGAAAGATTATTTTCAAAAATCAAATTTCAAACGTCAAATCTTTCCTTAATTCTAGTTTCTATAATTCCGAGAATCTTGATAATATTTGTTCAATTTTATAAAGTAAATATTCTACTATATTTTTCATTAAATCTTCATATCAGAATATCAAGCGGAAGTCAACATAAAAAATACTGTCAATAAAGTGTTGCTTCAAACTCTGTTTTAACCGAAATCATTCATCATTCTTATTTCTTGTTCAATCAATGAAGCTGGAGCACCATAAATTTCATTTATGCCTTTTTTTCATGTGTAAATTGGAGATTTCTATATTCAAATTTCAAACTCAAACCTTATAATCAATTATGTTGGAAAATTTTCACTTGTGGTCAAACATCGATTTTAAATATTTTTCTTAATGGGTTTGATTGGCTCAATATGAGACGTGCTCGTAAAAGTTATATTTAGTGATCTATATGAAATGAGTACGAGCAAAATACATTTATATACTGCAGCTTAAATCACTAATGGATCATTATGGGTGATCCGCTGGAGTTTTATATTTACATATAAATATAATGACTATGTCACTTATTTACTTCATAGATGTACGAAGTATCCCATTATTATATGCGAAAAGGAATAAAAAGATTGGTCTACCATATCTTGTCATTCGGTTATCGTAAGAACCCAGACATTAAATGTAGAACTTAGCTTTCCACTATAGTCTAGTTAATTGATTTGATAGTATTTGTAAAATCAGCTGGATCAAGTCCAAGTTCATTCGCGTAACCTTTTGAGATAGGTTTAATCTTATTATCTCAAAATATTTACCGCAAGTTATTATATAGTAAAATGATATAGGTTTATTGTCGAATATTTTAAATTACTTTAATATGTAGCGGAACTTACTCGGATTTGCTTTCCAAATATTCGATGAATTTATCACCGGTTAGAATACGATCACAAAATAGAAAGTATTATCGTGTATTCACAACACTCAATAAATCTTCAAATAAGAAATCGAGAAAGCCAATAGGCCTTGTGCCTATTCTTAGTTGTGCGTCGGTGTATGTTTATTGCATCTTGTCAATATGAAAATCAATATTCATATTGACACGACGGTTGGTAACTATCACCAACCGTCGAATCAGATCAGTCCATCATGAGCGCCCCAAAATTCATGGTTCCCGAGTCGGATCAAACTGACCCGAAACTAATTTTTTACATCTATAAATTACAAATAAATCTTATAATTGTAGGAATGTTAGAAAAGATATTACAAATTTGTTATGTTGTAAAGAAGACTTGATTTTAGTGTATGAAATTTATTTAAATTTTAATGATCTTAGTTTATTATAAGTATTTTTTCTGTTTGATTTGTTTTAAGTATTTCATCATTTTTTGTGTTTTCTGAATATAAGAATTTAGGTTTTTTTAATAATAGTAAACCACATAAACTTATAAAAATGATTAAAATAAAAGCATTTTAATATATTGAAAAAAAATATTAATGTCCTTGGATGCTGCATGCCAATTAAATTTAAATTCCTTTTATTTTAATAAAATATTAAATACTAATCACTGGTCATGGTAATGAACCTTTTAGATATTCTCTAATTTGTCACTTACTATTTATTTTATTATTTTGTCTTTTCTACCATTAAATTATTTAAATTTCTACAAATTTTTAAAATTATTTTATCAAATGCAAATACGTGTCATGCATTAGAATTAAAAGGTGTATTTGACTATTATTAAAAATATTCGTTTCATTTTTTATTTAGATTTTTGCATATGCTATTAGATAAGGACACCTTAACTATATATTTACCCCTATGTTTATGCTTAATTCATCACTAATAATAGTTAGTTGTAGTTATCATTTTATTTTATTTTATTATACAAATATATTGTATATGATGTTTTCAACAAAAATTATTTTGAAAGTATTAGATGACTCAACTAATAAGTTTAGAAGGAGATTACTTTTATATTATAATATGGTGGACAATATTGATTTTAATTTTAAGGGATACTTATGATTTGCTAATGTTCCAAAAATACCCTTATAATTTAAGGTAGGGTTTTTATCTGTAAAAAATTCACAATTTTCACCATATGCACATAATCATATTTACAAAAGATTAATTAATAATTATTTTTTTGGGATATAATTAATAATTAGTATTTATTTTATCTTTGTAACCATTTCAATTTTAAAATCAAAATTCGAAAAAATTAATTTTGATTAAAGTTTTTATAAATTAGAAATCACACGCTAATTAACTTCCAAAAAACGAATGGCAAATATTTTTAAAAAGAATAGCAAATCACTAATAGTTTAACCTAATAAATTGGGCTAGTGAATGAGATAAAAGGTTTTTCGCATTGTACTCTGTGTTCGGATTTCTAGTTTTTATAATAATCCATTTATTATTATGAATATTTGACAAAATTAGGTTAAAAAGACAAATGGAGAAAGGAAATGATGAGAATTGTCATAAGATGGTGGTAGGTGCAGAGTTCATAAAAGTGGGGTTTGGTTGAATTAAAACAAGTATTTGACTGTTTTGTCTTTTAGTTTTATAATTATTACTTACTATATTGACACTCATCTTATTATTATTGTTCTAAGACAAAAGGAATCAGTCATTATTAAACCTAACCCAATTTCTCTATTTTCCACTGTAACCCATCCACTTCCACTAAATTCTTTTCACTTGTTTTAGCCTTTTAATTATTTTGTATTAGAGCACTCTTTTAATCCGAGTCTTACAAATAATACCAAAACAGTTGACTGTAATAAAATTACTATTTATTTCAAATGTCTCCAAATTTGTAAAAGTTGTAAAAACCTCAATCTTATTATAAAATTGTTCAGTCTAATTTGAATGTTGATATCACAAAAAAATTTCTATATAATGTGTGGAGTAACATGCTAAAAGGTAGATTAGATGACTTATTAATTGATTATTATTCGAATCTCCAGATAAAAATTAAATTAGCTGAAATTGTAATAGAGTCTAATAAGAAAAAAATTTGTTAAAAAATTAAATTTAAAATTATGATACTACCGACAAAAAAATATCTAGAACTTAGACTCTAACCATAAAAAAATCACTTTATGAAAACAACAATATTCATTATTATACAATTCATATCATATTAAAAGTTAATAACCAATTATAATTGAAATTAGTTGGTTTAACTGATAAACAGTAGAATTATATCAAGAGTTTTCAGTTCGAATATCGTCTATATTCATGTGCGTAAGTGTAAGTGTAGACGGAATATTGTTTATGAATTTTGTTTAATATTATTTAAATTTAAAAAAATAAGTGTGTTTTATAAAAATAGATATAAATACGTTTAAATATTTTAAAATAATAAAAATTTAAAGTTGATAACAATAAATTGTACTATAATAGACCAAATTGGAACCATTACAAATAATATCATCGGAGCAATAAACTGTAAGGCCATTGTAATTCAAACCAGAACATATCAAAGAATACAGTTTTACATACATTAGCTGTTATCCCGAGTACATATAAAAAATGCATTAATTCTCCCATTCCAGTCCCAAGAAAGACCACCTCATTCCATTAAAATGCAAACATCCTTTTAACTCTGTTTCTAGTCTCCCTATTCCTCCTACATTTCACAGACAATCCGTTGAAAGAGTTACTATTTTTTCCCAGCTGAAGATTTCATGAAGCATTGTTGATTTTCTGACCTTATTTGCAATGAAATACATTAGAACCAACAGCTTCAAAAGGCTTTTCTCAATCAAAAAAAGAAGTTTTGATGAAGATGAATCAAACCCAGATCATACTTTTGACCCTTATCATAATAAACCCACTTGGAAATGCTTCTCTTATCAACAAATTTCTCAGGCCACCAATGATTTCAGCTCAGGTTTGCTTCAAATTGATTTAGGGTTTTAATTTTCAATTTTATTTTTTCTGGCATTCGGGTATGATTTTTGTGCTGAGATGTGTGTTTTGATTGATGGGTATCAGAGAATTTGGTGGGAAAAGGAGGATATGCGGAGGTTTATAAAGGGGTATTAAGAGATGGGTCTGAAATTGCTGTGAAGAGGCTAACAAAAGATGCAAGTGATGAGAGAAAAGAGAAGGAATTTTTAAATGAGATTGGAACAATTGGTCATGTTTGTCATCCAAATGTGTTATCACTTTTAGGGTGTTGTATTGATAATGGGCTTTATCTCATTTTCCAATTCTCTTCAAAGGGCACTGTTGCATCTCTTCTTCATGGTATATATTTCTCAAATTTAGTACTTTTCACTTCTCGGTTTTAACTTAGATGACATTTTGTGGGTTTAATGGCTTGTTGTAGATGATAATTTGCCAACACTGAGTTGGAAAATAAGGAATCAGATTGCAGTTGGGGTGGCTCGAGGCCTCCATTACTTGCATAAAGGATGCCAAAGACGGATAATTCATCGTGATATTAAGGCTTCAAATGTTTTATTAACTATGGAATTCGAACCACAGGTAGCCATTGCTTTGGTTTTCCTGCCTTTTCCTGATCAAATTTTAAAGTTTATTGATAGTGGCTTATAATGTTTTAGATATCTGATTTTGGACTAGCTAAGTGGCTTCCATCTCAATGGACTCATCATTCAATTGCTCCAATTGAAGGAACATTTGGGTATTGAACGGTTCAATTAATGTTCGATCAAAGTAATGTATAGTCTTGTCAATAGATATATATTATAATTGAATGGATACAATTGTGTATTGTATAGGCATTTGGCCCCTGAATACTTCAAACTTGGAATTGTGGACGAGAAGACAGACGTGTTTGCTTTTGGCGTCTTTCTTCTCGAGATAATCTCTGGCAGGAAACCGGTTGATGGATCTCACCAAAGCTTACATAGCTGGGTAATGGCGACACTAGGCTGCCATTTTAAAGTTAGCCTACCGACAGATAATGGAAGTGATTCAATAACTTTGTACTTTTACTAATTCTTAATTTTGGTTTTTTAAACAGGCCAAACCAATTTTGAACCGAGGGGAGGTTGAAACGCTAGTAGATCCAAGATTGGGAGGGGCCTATGATGTTACACAGCTAAATAGACTTGCATTTGCAGCATCTCTCTGCATTCGGTCATCATCTACATGGCGCCCTACCATGAGCGAGGTATCTAACTTTTATCAATAATAAACATAATGGCAAAACCAACTCACAGAACATCACTTTGAAAAGCGATAAACTTAAGCATTTATCCAATGATTCCTCATATATAAATCTTATTTTTTATATGCATAATTCAATTGTCAGCTGTCATCTTCACAACTTGTGCTGGTTTCCGTGTGATAATTTAACGCATCCTTTTCTATAGTTAGGACCGCAAAGTGTAAACTCGGATTTGGTGGTTTGGCTGTGCTAGTAGAGGGTTTCGTTTTTCTCATGCCAATGCCAATTACTCATCAGTAAAAACTATACTAAACGAGGCTAGATAGACTATTAAATACGACACCCAACACTAGATTAGAAACTTAGCCAGGATTACCAATATATAAGAAAAATAGGTCACTTAGTTTTAATGGGCTCTATACATGAGTACTTTTTAAATGGGGGATTTCTAGGCTCGAACTTGAGACCTATGGGTAAAATGGCTATGATACCATGTTGAATTTTCGATTGACCCAAAAACTTAAGCTTATAAGTAACCGGCCCCATATGTATATCATGCTCTTACAGAATGGTCTTTGAAATATTTTTCTGGTTTCATTGTTTCGGAAAGTTTCCACTGTCATCCAATTTAGGTAATTTGACTAGTGTTTTGAGTGACAACATATCTTCTACATCATCTTGATAAACACACATTGTTGCTGTTATATATGTTTTACAAAAAATAAGAGTGATAGGAACATCTAACCTATTGAACATACAAATCTAGTTTTTCCGTTAATATACAAACTTAGAGAGAAAATGGCTTCTAAACCCCTATAAATGTTTGGATTATGGGATGATTAACAAATTCACATTCAATTATATTTCCATGAAAGCAACCCTTTTCATTATTTTAGAAGATTTAATGAACACAACATGAATTGTTTTCCTGCATTAGATATAAGTGCGTATTATGTTAAAAAGTTTGGTATGAACGTGACAGGTATTAGAAGTAGTGACGGAAGGTAAAATCAACAACGAAATGTGGAAGATGCCAGAGGAAGAAGATCCCGAAGAGTCTTGGAGTTTTGAAGATCTCGAATCTGAATCCGACAGTTCCTTCTCAATTTCTCCACACGGCTCGCCATCTACTCAAAGCTCATAGACTCCACGAGTAAGATAAATCAAGAACAACCTAACTATACGTTTCGTGTATATACAGATATACATATATATATGTATAGGCGCATATAGATCGAAAAACTGTTGTAGATAACAGTTACGATGATACGTAGCCATACCCCTTCGGGGTTGTCTGTCTCGAAGTCTAGATTAGGACCCATTAGAGCTGTGATTGATGGAAACTCATGCCAAATATTTCATATTTCTTCCTCGATGGAACACCCTAAATATTCAAATTATGTGTATTATTGGTTCGTTTTTCTGAAATTGCATATGGGATTTTGTGGATTTAAATTTTTTGTTTTTAATTCATTTGATTAAAAATAATGATTATAGCTGGATGCTGAATAGATTGAAAGGGCTATCTCACTCAGAATGAGAATGTTACATAAAAGGGATTGGACCCAAAACAGTTGAGATCTTATGGACATAAATTTAACACATTTACTCTTAAGTTATAAATATTTTTTTATTGTATTTAATAGCAATTATGATTTGAAGATAAATTTATTTTATTTTTGAGCCTCAAAACAAACAAGCGTCCACTCAGCAATCACCTACTATGATAGCATAATCAACAAAGACTCGTGTGAATTATTGTACTTGTATCTTAAGAGTTTTTTCAAATTTGTTGTTAGTGAATTTATCAATCTAATTCATATATTCACGTTCACAAGTAAAAGAAAAAAATAAATAATATAAACTAAGTAGTATGGATAATTTTTTTAAAAGTGGTAACAGAAATTGATGGTGAATTTACAAAAAATTAAAAACCACGATAGTGCAAAGCATAGTTAAGCTTTTGTTTTTAATGATGTTTTGAAATTTATTTGTAAACTTAATTCAACATTAAATTAAGAGTAATTTTAAAGTTAATTTACTTTTGAGGTTGGTAATGAAACGACAAGTTCGTTTTAAGATAACATCATTAGTAGGTATACTTGGACGAAAAAAAGAAAAAATAGTAAGTGGGATAAGTATAACTAACAACTAATTAATGTATGAAATGATTATGCTGTTTTGACATGTTCATTATGTTATCCTCTTTAAGACTTTATTTTAATGAAAATCATTAATGTCTAAGGGATGGAAATTAAATAATAAGAATGGTTGGTACAAAATATCAAAGTTAGACTATTTCATGAAGTTTAATGTTATTCTATAAAAATAATTGAAGTTGGTTACCCATAAATGAATTTGAGTTCAACCTTCTTTCAATGTGAGAGATGGAACATGGCTTTTATTTTTAAACTATTTTCATGCATATAAACATAAAAATTAATTACTTAGATGATATTTTGTTGTTAGACACTCTAAAAGAACTTGGCTGCTATATGGTATAACTTAGGGTGAATTTGTGTTTTTTTTTTATTCTTAAAAACAGAGTAAGAGTGACGTTTGA
This sequence comes from Francoa sonchifolia, assembly GCA_036897585.1. NCBI lineage: Eukaryota > Viridiplantae > Streptophyta > Magnoliopsida > Geraniales > Francoaceae > Francoa > Francoa sonchifolia. The sequence continues at coordinate 10,036 of JAYMTB010001252.1, forward strand.
CAAAAAATCAAAGTAACCCAAGTTAGGGTAAGTTTGAGTTTCTTTTTCTTTTGTGCTTTAAAAAAACAGAAGTAACGTGGTGGTGATAAAAATAAAACAAAAGCGGTCTGAGTTAATGAATTATTTATTATTTATTTTTAAGTGCTTTTAGAAGTTTGGTGAGAGATGCTATTAAAAGTAACTTTAGTTTTTTTTGTTATATGTCATTAATACCTTTATATTATTACACACATTTAAATCTTTTTCAATTCACAATAGTATTAAACATGTTCATTTTACACAAATTAACCATTTTAATTAATCGTTTATCAAACACCTAATACTTAAAAATCAACTTTTACTTTTTATTTTTATCAAACACCAATTTAAGATAACTTTTAATAAGTTACAATAATGCCAAACTAGCCATTAGTGAATTACTTATATTTTTTTTTTTATATTTTTACAAGCTAGGTAGAGATACTTTTAAAAGTTGCATTAATTTTTTTTTTGTTAAATATCATTAGTTCCTTTGTTTTTTTTGCATTATTACATATATTTAAATGTATTTATATTTATAATATTATCTAAAAATAGTCATTTTTCATATTTCATAAATTAACCATTTTTATTAATTGTTTATCAAACACATAATACTTAAAAATCAACTGTTATTATTTATTTTACCAAACACCATTTTAAATCAACTATTAAAAGTATCTTATAATTTTTTTTTTTAAAAGTTATAATAATACTAAATTGACCCTTAATTAATAACATGAGATATATGCCAGTTATGTATAATATATAATTGATTTAGTTAGTGTGGTATGAGCTTTGATTTTATGTGAGTCGATTCACGAGATTGAGGGTAACTAAACGAAGATAATATTTGACACGTTGTTATAAGTTGAAAATAAGCACGCAAAAATATCTGAAATTTACTAATAATTCAGATATTACTAAGGAGAAAAGTGTTTGCATACAACAGTTTAATACATAATTTATAGAAATTACTTTAAACAAGATAATATTATTCAAATTAGCTAATATTTATTAATGTCAAAAAAGGGAATAATGCAAAGCTATTTTATTACTCCAAGCCTTGATATAGATCCAATGACATTTCTGTATGATACTAAGAAAAATAGTCCGTAGAAATTCCTTGGCATAAACCTACCAAAATTAAAATAAATAAATACATTTAAAAGCTAATTATAATGGAAAATAAGCCATAAACCTATCAATCATTGAATAACACTCTTTTGGCTTGTATTCTGG
>JAYMTB010001253.1:0-11289 GCA_036897585.1 Francoa sonchifolia
AAAAAGCTTCCAAACTACCCTGAAGCCTCTGAGATGAGTATGATTATGCTAGGATCCATTTAGAATATGCCGAAACTACACATTTTCTATATGGGTAGGAGCTCGTTACACTAATTTTGCTTGTATAATCCCTTTAGCGACCAAATCCTCCCCACCAATGGACAAATGCAATCAACTTTTATCCCATATACCCATTTTAATTCGCTACTGAAGGTCTTCTGACTTATAAAATGATGTTTATTTAATGGCGTGAACATGTGTTAATTGCAGCTTGAAGCAGCTCACGATCGTGAGAAGGAACTACTACATGAAATAACCGAGTTGCAATGGAGGTATCGATATACTGAAATATACATGCATATATCTTTTGGTACATTTATCAAAATTTATGAATCTAATTCTTCAATGTTTCATATTTAGGCTCTTATGTGCCCAAGACGAACTCCAAAAACTGAAGTCCGATAACACTCAAGTTAACTTTTAATCCAACACTTGAGCTATCGATTTCAGGTATGATTTTTCTCATCTCATCAATGTTGGAATGCATAACATATATCTCAAATACCAAAATATTTTTACGAAAAAAGAAAAAAAAAAGATTAGTGAAATGATGACCAATAGTAGACATTATTTCGATTAGGGGTTTGTAATTATATGTGTTAATAGGTTTCATAAAAATTGTAGCAGAGATTTAGAAACTTGTTACATATAGTTTATGATTCAAATTGTGCAAACTTGATGATATTATTCATGTACATATTGTAATATAGTTTTAAAAAAATATATTTCTTTTTGTATTATGCGTAGTCTTCTATCGATATTCCTGTCTAACTCTATACAGAGTCCGTTTTGGATAAGTGATTACAGATTTTCACAGATTTTTCCTAAAAATCGTATAAAAATCTAAAATCACACCAGACGGACCATAATCTATTTTTCTATAGATATATTGGCATGCATTTTTGCTCAAATTTGTAACAAATAGCAATCTAATATTTTTATTTTTATTTTGAGTATGGTAAAATGTTGGTACTCAATTAGACGATGAAGGGGCTATCAAAATATTAGCTTAGCTTGATTTATTGGCTTTTATTTGTCGTATTTAATTAATAAGTTGAACTCAAATATTATTAATAATTTATTTTGGAAAATAATATAAAATAACAACTAGCTAAATCCTTCCAAAATTTCAAATTATTGATTGCACATGATATAAACCTAATTAAATATGAAAATATAATAAATACATACAATCCCATTAAAATATGTCAATGTCCTAATATATTTGGACCAATCATTATTTCGCAATTTATATAATATCAATATATATTTTACCATAAGTTGAATTGGACTATCCCCATATGTTCAGTTAAATTTCGAGAATCAATATTCGTTGGTCTAATAATTTTAGTAATCATGATATTTGTGTTTGGTTGATATATTATAAATTTTATATTTTATTTATATACTTTTAGTCTAGATTACAATTGATTTATATTAAATTTTTAGAATATAAAATTGTAATTTATTATTTGTTAAATTCCTGAAATTTTGATCCTCACTTCTATGAGAATCATGAAAATTAATATTCTTTTGTTAAATTTCGGAAATTCATGTTCTAATTTCGCGACCCAAATGCTCCGGAAATGCAAAAATATTAATAAGTTAAATTGGACTCGAATAAAAATAGGTGCATAGATGAATACTTGAGACATTCTATAAAGTACTCAAAATATTATAATTAATTAATATTTATGAAAGGCAATAAATTCACTTTCGGTTTAATATATCACGAGAAGTATAATTTTGGTTGAAACAAATTTCCGTACTGGTCCTTGATAATTACTTAAATCACGTAAAACCCCAAAAATATTAATTTCCTTTCATTTATACCCTCTTCTCTCTCCCCCCGTTTCCAAATCCTATATATATACACACAAGTACGATCTAACAGAGAGAGAGAGATAGAGAGAGGGACGAGATGTCGAAGGAAATTGTTCATGTGGAGCTCTGTAAGGGCGCTAATGGCCTTGATAAGATCATTTTGCGTGAGGCTCGTGGTTGTTCTGCTGAGGTTTGTCTCCTCCGATCGGAATTTTAGATTTTGTTTGTGATTTTCATGTTTATACCGCTTGGATTGTGCTAGGTATTTGGTTAATTTCTTGCAAATTGTGATGCATTATAAGATTTTCTGATTTCTGTATAAATTTGGTTGAGAATTTTTTCATCAAATTATGCTATAGTAGATCTGGATTAATTTTTAGGAACGATTGATGGATTACTACTTTTGCAAATTCTTTATATATGCTGCAAATTGGTGCGATTGCATTTGAGTTTTTAATTATTATATTGAAAGAAGGCATGCACCATGGCGATCAACTTTTCAATTTCTGGTGCGTTATTGTGCATGAGTTTTCCAACGCTTGAATCTGTAATTTTGTGTATCTACTGCCTGTACCAAAATTTTGTAAACGTTTTTTCATATGTTAGTTTTCTTTGATGTCTGACAGGTATATTTGTATGGGGGTCAAGTAACATCTTGGAAGAATGAACTTGGCGAAGAATTGCTTTTCGTTAGCAGTAAGGTGCTCCATTTCATTGTTTGTACAGAAGCTATTTGACTTAACATTGTATTACATTAGAATCTTCTCTTGACTTGGTCAATGAAACATCAATATTTTCAATCTGCTAAGTAATTGGTATGATGTTACCTCACGCGCACACACAATTCAGGCAAACTTATATCCCGCTGTTTGTCTTTTAATCTAGAGGAGTAACCGAGTCTATGCTTAATTATAATTTATCATGATATTTTGGTTTAAATTTGTTTATTAACCTCCTTGAAAAAGACAAGTCTCCCTTTAGCTCTTTCCTGTTGAAATCTTAGAAACAGGATGTCTGCTTCCTTATCAGTCTTGTTCCAAATTCCTACATATTTCTACTATTTCTGAATATTTATATGCACTTCTTGCAGACTGCTTTTAAGCCTCCAAAGGCTATTCGTGGAGGTATTCCAATTTCTTTTCCTCAAGTATGTATGACTCATCATTTTACCTATATAGCTAACCTTTTTCTATAGCTTTTAGTCAAAGAAAACCATTCTACATATGCAGTTTGGAAATTTTGGTTCCCTTGAACAACATGGATTTGCAAGGAATAGGTTGTGGAGCATCGATTCTGATCCTCCACCTTTTTCAACAAGTAGCTCCAGCAAGGCCTTCATTGATTTAATCCTCAAGTACTCTGAAGAAGATGTTAAAATCTGGCCTCACAGGTGCATGTCTTAAATGTGGTAAAAGAACATATTAGTGTGTGAAGTAATTTGTTTCACTTACCGATTCCCTTCTTTTCTTTTCTTTTTTTTAACAAAAAAAATGAACTCCGATGAGGACATTAAGATCTTGCCTCACAGATGCATGTCTTAAATGTGATGTGAGAACATTTTAGTGAATGTGAAGTCAAATTGTGTAAGTCCCCTCTTTCAAATTTTTGGAAGCAGGATTATATGCGGAGAGTAGTTAGTTCAATTATTGTTTGTGTTGCATTGCGTTAGATAAGTAAATAATTATTTGTATAATATTATGCATGATTTTGTAATTTTTGTTCAAGATACACATGTTTACATATATTGCCACTTATTTAGATTAGTTAATCAAACACAAAATAATAGATAACGACTATTTGCAGATATGAGTTTCGGTTAAGGGTCAGTTTAGGACCTGGAGGAGATTTGTTGATGATATCTCGCATCCGAAATTTGAACACTGATGGAAAGCCGTTTAATTTCACCTTTGCCTATCACACTTATTTTGCAGTTACCGATATCAGGTTTTATGATTATCTCTGCTCTTATCATCTAAATTGTCTTACATCAAGTAATTTTGAAGTTGTTCCTCCTTTTCTGGCTCTAAATATCCATTTGGTATTGTTTGCAAACTTTGTCAGTGAAGTGCGAGTAGAAGGCCTAGAGACACTAGATTACCTGGATAACCTGAAGAGTAGAGAGCGATTTACTGAACAAGGGGATGCAATAACATTTGAATCAGAAGTTGGTGTTTATTTTCATGGGGATGCGTAGGATTTTTCACTTTGATTTTGGTTCTGATACATATTATTGCTTCATTCATTTATTTCCTTTAATTGTAAAGGTGGACAAAGTTTATCTCGGTACACCTACAAAAATTGCTATTCTTGATCATGAAAGGAAGAGAACATTTGTAATGCGGAAGGATGGACTTCCAGATGCTGGTGAGTGTTGATGTATTTTTATGTTTCATTAGTGAGTTTTTCTGCCAGCAAGCTATACAATGATGAGTGAATATAAGTTATATCGAAATAAAATTGCACCCATGGTTATTAACCCTCTTATTGTTCTTTCCAGTAGTTTGGAATCCTTGGGATAAGAAAGCGAAGGCCATGCCTGATTTTGGTGATGATGAATTCACGCACATGGTATGTGTTGAGGCCTCTTGTGTGGAAAAACCTGTTACTTTGAAACCTGGAGAAGAATGGAGAGGAAGACAGGAGCTGTCTGCTGTTCCTTCTAGCTATTGTAGTGGACAACTTGACCCTAGTAAAGCACTCCTATGTAGCTAAACAGTTGGCCCTTTAGATGCATCTCTTGTACAGGTACTTGATATATAATCAATACCTCGTTTGTTCATGTGTGATAATTTCTGGTAAAACAAATTGGGGCTGCAATTTTCAGCTGTCAATATATCGAAGTTCTGTATGTGCCCTTGACAAGATAGTAATATATATATGTATGTATGAGTATACTTAGCATCTGGGTTTGCATTCTGCATATTTACTGAAACAATTTTGTACAAATCAATCGTTTTTTATGTGAAACCATTCACCAAATATTTGCATCTATGATTGCAGGTATCTGGTGACGAGGAAGATGTGAAGTTGTAGACCTGTTTTTTAAGCATTCGTTGTTGCGCCATCTGGTTTTTTGTTTTGCTTTTTTGAAAAGAATTGATCTAGTGTTTGAGATACCCATGGTTTCTCAAACAGGCCTTTCTGGAATGATTTGTTTCTTCTTATATATAAAATATAACAAAATATTTATTTCAGACTAACAAGTATTTTTATGAGAAGCTGTTGTAGTATTATTTAAGATCAAAAGGTACATGAAGTTGCATGAACTGCTCGGTGTGATATCTTGCATCTGCTTGCTGCACTTACAAGAATGAAACTCTTTCCGTATGACAAAACATTATGTATTTACAGAGGACTCTGACATCGATGTGTCAATTTTGCAGGTTTTTACCGACATTTTATTCATATAATTTCAGGGTGTCAAGCATGATGAGATGAGATGGAGAAAACTCGCCAGAAAGGTCTTTGCTTGGGCTTGGAATGGTGAGCTAATAACTCTGATTCCGATCTTCTCAGCATATCCCACATCACTTGCACATCTTCATATTCACAGGTTTGTACATCATTATGAAGCTTTAAAATCCCAGTACCTGTGCAAAATTTAACCGAAATTCATGTACATGGTATGTGTAAATGACATTATTGAAACTAGGACTCAAAATGGACCGAGTCTTTCTTGAAGTAGCTTGACTCGATTCGTTAAAGGTTCGAGTTTGGCATTGGTTGTCGTTTTCTACACGAGTTGAATCCAGTTAGTTATTAGTTCGACTCGTGAACTTGCTAGTCGTCTTGTTGATATTTACATGTTAAGCTTGTTTATGGGTTCCGCTTGCTTACAAGCTTGTTACAGACTTGTTCATGGGCTAGACTTGATTCGTGAAATGTAAATGAATCACGTGGAGCTGAACTCATTCAAACTCGAGTCAAACTTGACCCTAGTAGAGTTCAGCTCGTTTGCAACCCTAATTAGAACTATGATCCAGTGAGTAAAATGAGTAGATATAATCGAGTTAAGTTGAGTTGATCCTTAGCATTACTAGTTCAAACTTTGAATTGTCTACGAGTAGTTTGTGTATAGTTTGACTCGACTACTTACTTTTGCCCGAGTTAGGAATTAAGTATTTATATGCGCAGCCATGACTCATGGGTACTGGTCCTAAACACTAAAGATGAGTTAATGGACCATCACCTTTCCTAGAGTGGTTGTAATCATACAAGAGAAAATTGATTTTACTTTCAAGCCATAAAGTAACTGCACCACATTAGATGTTCATTTTATTCATGAACCTAAATTTCGGAGCACAAAATCGATCCAAAGAGTAATAAAATCTCGTCTTTGTCTAAACTTCGATTACAATTTTTTTGTTTTCAATAGATTTTACCATTTGAATTATAAAAATTTGCTCAAATGGAGATATGTTTGTGGTGATTTTGGAGTACTGATTTCCAAATTTCGAAAACTTAAATGAAAATTCTTGGGAAATCAGTCACCAGAAATCACTTTCAAACATGATCTAAATCGTGTGTATATTAGAGAAGGGAAATGGAACGCACCATTTTTACGAGATTTAACACGAGAAGAAACAGCAAACCAAACTCTCCGAACAGGAAATATCATTTTATGCCATAAATCCATCAATTGATCTTTCACTTTTATTTTCTTCTTCCCTTTCTTCCTTTTCCACCACCAACCGCCGCCACCACAGCCACCGCCAAGCCTGACTGCGATCGCCCTTATTCCTGCCAGGCCTATTTAGTATTCAGATACAATTTCTAGAGTGAGAAACAGTTCTAGAGAGAGAGAGGAGAGAATTTCTATGAACTTTGGAAAAGCAGAGCACAAATTGTTTCTTATAAATTCAAATTCCATTACCCACGTGACTATATATATATTGACTTGAATTTAGCTCTCAATATTTAAATGAAAATGGACCACCTATATATGTATATTCGTTTGTATACATGCATATATATGTATAAAAATTATAAAGGTAAATCATTTTGACCTTGAATTTGTATTTATTTAATTATAATGTATTTGACTTCTTCTTTCTTTTCTTTTTTTAAATTTTTAATGATAATATATTGTATTAACATAAAATTAATGGAGTGTATAATTTAGGGGTATAAATTTGATATTTAAACTTGATTATATATAAATCACAAAATTGAAATAAAATTCGACCAAAATAACTAAAATAATTTATTTTTTTAATATTTTATTAATTGAATCAGCTATTAAATTATATATATTTTCGGTATTTAAAACTAATTGATTTCATTGTTTTAAACTTAAGAAATTCATTAAAAAATATTTAAGTTAATTTCTATGTGAAGGGAAATTAAAATTTATCTGATAATAAATAAATAAAAAATAATTATTTTATTTACTGTTACAATTTATACGTTTTTTTTCTTCCTATGAGAGGAATAGTGTCGGCAATGGCTTAGTCCACCACTTGATTTATTTACCAAAATGGGTATTGTGTGAAAATGATTGTTTAACCAAAAAAAACAATGTTAAATAATTGTTTAATTTTGGGGTTTGAAAAGGATTGGAAACCAATTAAAAGGTGACTTACTTGGAGTAATGGTTTTGGTTTCTTTTTTTTATCCTTAATTTCCTATATTTACTTGGGCACATCACTTTAGATCATTTATTCAGGTCTGATCCATTATATTTTATTCTGTTATACCTAAAAAATTAAAATAAAATTTGGATTTGGATTTGGTTTATTGGACGGTCTCTAGACTACGTCAGGTAGACTAAGTAGTGAACGATCATTTATTGCATGTACCAATTAGGAGAATGGTTAAGTTGTTAATCCAATGGCTATGATTTGTCAACCAGACTTTGGCTCCTATGTCCTTAGAAATCAAGGAAACAAATGCAGGAGCCTATGAAAATAAATTATGTTCATAGTCGTGATCTCTGATATTCTAAGAAGTTGTAGGCAACTCTCACTACTCAATTTCGCCATTAGTAATAAAAGAACAATTGTCATACGAGGCTTATGACACATCATCTCTAAATTTTGACACTTAATAGAGTTCGATATTTTTTTATAATAACCTTCACCTTAGTGGGTATAGTGAGATTATTGGCATTGTAAATCCAATTTCATTGATTGCAGTGTGAAATGCTTATAAATAAATGAAAGAATTTATGCCCACCGACATTAATCTTTCTAAGAAGGGGAGTGACATTATTTTATAAATTAAAAATGCTTATAACTTTTTCCATATGCATATATGTCTATATGTTTCAAAAAGAAGGTATTAAAGATATGTTCTCTTAAAGTATTCACCAAAATTATCCAATACTTAAAAGTGAAAATAAATTTAAATAAATGGTTACTTCTTTTTCTCGGGATGATATTTTAGTTCGGTGCATGATAAATACGTAAAATTATTTCGTTTACTATCACATCAATTTCTTGAATTAAAGTTAAGAATTTTCTTTTGAATATTTAGTCTGTTTTGATATTGAATAAGTGAAATTAGTAGTTTGTCGGCCTATATTGGTGAAGTATATCTTTTACAATTGGTGGGTGATAGAGAGATAGTGATTAAACTTTTATAGCAAATTAATAAAATAAAATATGTGGTTTGTAAGACTCCATTACTGAACATTTCAGTATTTGAGGAGGCTAAAGCTTTGTCTTACATCATTATATTTCTTGGATTTTTCATAATATTAAAAGATTATTTCTAAAAATTATAAATAATAAAAAAAAAAAATTGTTTTATCATGAAAATTTTATTGAAGAGAGAATTAGGAGGGATAATAAGTAATAATTTGCCATAATTTTATTGTATAGGGTAACAATAATATATTTTATAATCAACAGAAAACTTGATTTACATATGCAAAAGACATCGGTTGACAATTGGTCCTTAGTAAATTTATTCGTTATTCACACTCTGTGGTTCCATGTTCAAATTTTTATGTGACCGTGATATGTAATTTATATGCGAGCAAGCTAGTTTGTGATATCATCGGCTAGGATGAACACAAAGTCTTATTTTTATAATTGTAATTTTTTAACTGAACTAATTTTTTGATATTGGGCGTGAGAAATGGAGGCCTAATAATAAGACATACATGTTGCATGATGAGACATCACATAAGTTTTAGTGAAAGGTCATTAAAACTAGAATAATGTGAAAGGAAGGAGTCTAAATTCAACATCATTATGAAATTTCCTCATCAACATCAAGTAAAGATTGACAATTAATTAAGCACAATGAAAAAGGAAATTCCTTTATCAACATGCAAAAGTTAGCAAATCAATGGTGCATATTAATACCACTAGCTAATATTATGCAATCAAGCATATGATTCTATGGTTGATTTGAATTTATTATTAGGTAATGATTTGATATCCCCTTATATCGTTATATAGATATTCCACCAATTATCTATCAACTTAAGTATTGGGTCAATGGCAATTATCCCACCAATCAAAAACAAAAATTAGGTCACCATAATTTGGCTATACTCGAGGAATCCTAATAACTTTATTCAATTCTTATATCGACTATACCATGTTAGAAAATTTAGCAAAATTATTTCGAAAACAATGGCAAATATGCAATAGTTTTGACAAATACAGTACTTTTGCCAAAAATACTGCAATGTTGAGTCTATCTACTCCTAAAAGATTCGAATCCTAATAACAATAGGAAATTCTTACAATATACATACGAGAGTATATCATCCCTCTCGGCTTATATCCATCCTCTTTCATCGCATTCAGTTCGAACCTGAGACCTCTAAACAGAAAGAAATGAAACTATTTATACTACTGATATTTTCATTGTTGATATGTTTTGACTTTGGAAGCACATAATCTATCTATGGTTCTTCTTGTCTTCCACTTGGGCATTGTGAAAGATAAGAAAGAATCAATCAACCGAGGCTTTTCCCTCGGAGGACAAGGTGAGCCACCCGAAAAAAGTGACCACATAATAATGATGAGATCATAAAAAGCAAAAGGGAATGAAATATTGGTGAATTTCTTGCAACAATGACACTTCTTGCTATGCCACTTATGATTTCAAAAAGTTTGGTGATGGGTTTAATCAAATACTCATTATAAGTAACCGGAATGTCCTATTTGTGCTATTCGTCCAACTAAAAATAGGGTTAGTGATCAAACTCAACTAGCATGTGGGGTGCATATATTGATAAAAAAATAATCGAACACATTAAATAGATTGTACCTCTTCATTACTTTCTAGTCATCCATGTTCTTCATGTACTCCTTCGAAAGTTTACTCTCCATTACTAGTTGCTGTTCTTTAATGAGAGAATACCCTGATTCGAGTAAAGCTTCCATTGTTTGCTGTTGAACCAAATTTAAAAACCCGTAAATACATATTTGTACTTCAAATTATATGGCAAAGTTAATTCGACAAGCAAAAAAATAGGGTTACCTCCGGAGGAGTAAATACGGGAAGAGTTTCATTCTTTCTTCGTTTGAGAAGTTTGTCACCAAGGGTCTCAGCACCTCCGATATCATTCACCCACTGTAATTGAAATGGGTTCGAAAAAATTATGCACAAATAATTTAATGACAAATTAACCACTCAAGTTTGAAATTTATATACCTTTAAAATCGAAGTGTCATAAGTCCGGGACCTGAGTGCTCCATAAAAATCCAATGCTGACCAGTCATGCAAAAAAATAATTCATATTTCTAATATTTCACTGAAGCTGCTCGAGGATAATATAAAAGCAGGTAAGATACCATAATGGCTATGCAGAATAGAGAAATACCTTGATTAGGAAATGTGTCCACTATTTTTAAAATCTCATCTCTAGATATGCCATCTTTCTCATACATTCTATAAACAATATTCACGATTAGGCTGCGTGTTACATAAAATGTATTTAGTAATATATTTGAAAACTTATAAGGTGAAAAGGCAATGTAATGCATGAGCAATGAATGTACCAGTAAAACTTGTCCATCCTTCCATCACGAATCAAGGGGGCATAAATTCTTGAGAGATCATTTCCCGTAACAATTATAGGAACTCTGTTCGTAACATCTGCTTCTCGCCACTGTTGCCCTATACTAACTCTTGTGGGATTATCTGACAAATTCATCAGAGTCCCAACAACAATTTGATTGTTGACTGTCATTTGAGTGTTTCCTATAGAGAACAGAACATTATAATTGTTTTATGACAAAGAATACAAACAACAAATATGATGAGCTGCTTTTGTAATTTAAAGACAAGGAAACTCTTCAAAAAAGAATGAGTGCGAAAACAACCCAAGCTATGACACTGTTTAAAGTTTAAACAAAATCTATTTTTCTAGTCGGGATGAAATTATAGCTCACCGAATCTGCCAAGGCCAGCATCAATATCATTGATCATCAAACAGCTCATTTT
>JAYMTB010001254.1:0-11288 GCA_036897585.1 Francoa sonchifolia
ACAAGATCACATTTCTATTTCAAAATTACTTCAATCCCAATAAATCTCAAATTGTACAAATTACAAGATAAATATGCAATCGTAAAGTTTCAGATCAAATCTTTATGGAAGTAGGAAAATTTTTTACGCCCATCGAAAACTTTCTTACATACTTCTGGCATAGAATCTTCATGTAATGATTGCAACGCACGTAAACATATGCAAAAATGTGAGGCTGGGAAAAAGCGGGGGAAATGTAAGAGAATAATTTCTTATACATGTTCATATTCAACATACAGCTTTGGACTCTGATGAAAAAGAGTGACTTGATTTAAGTGAAGGAATCAAAAGCTGAAGGGGAAAACCAAAGTTAACAGGATAGATACGATGAACACAACTTCTCATGAAGCAATGAAAATGCTTTGGCAATGTATAAAGCTCAGTAAGGTTTATGTAACCTACACCCAAGTACATAATTTCAAGGCCTATTTGAGTTGAGTTCACTATCCATAAAATTAAAATGCATAAATTCCATGTCTTTATTTAAGTCTATGAAGGACCAACACTCTAGACTCTAATGTGTCAATGTCATGCCATATACAGACATGACACATTACTCTTATGGTAGAAATTGGAAAAACATCCAGTCTACTTGTGAAAGCATACTAATACTCAAGTAAAAAGTGTTTTCATATGTATAGATCTGTGATTAAAAGTAGTTGCTAATGCCATTAATTTACCTACGTGTTATGCAAGAGAATTCTCTTAAATGACAATTAGCATCTGTTAAAATAAATAAATAAACCAGACCAAAAGCAAGGGTCACTCATATTGTTCCCTTCCAAGAGCTGAAACAAGTGTCATCATAAAGACCAAAAGCAATAAGAAATCATCTTAAACAGGTCCTCAAGACAACTCTGACAAGGGTTGAACACAATGATAGCAATATTTTTCGTTAAGTTGAAACCAACAACTTTGTAAGCAACTTCATACATATAATTAGATTTAGCAAGAAAGAGAGACTCTGTAGTCTGTAAACCATACCTAACAGAAAAGGAAACTAAGTGCCTTGTTCCTTGAGAGCTTTTTATGTTCCCAATAAGCCGAACGTACATCCCATCACTATGCAGAGAAAACAAAGAAAGCCTAAGACCTCTAAATGTTGCTATTAATTGTTGCCAAAATATAGAGCATTTGAGGTTTTATTTTGAACTTTGAAAATAAAACTGGAAACTCACTGTATTTCCTCCATTTCCTTTGTGTCAAATTTTTCCTGTGCCCTGCATAACATAGATTAAAGTTGCTCAAAACTTAGTTCAACCAACTTAAATTAACCCAGATTGCTTGCATATTATATTTTTGAATATTTTTCTTGCTTCTTGAAGCAAAATTGTGACAAGCATAAAACTTCGAAGCACAATCCTCCTTGTGAAACACTAAGCTATTGATACAATACAATAGGGAATTACCATCTTTTGCATTCAATGCGTCCTGTTCCGTCGTCTAGATTGAAACCAATATCAGTTACTCTTTCAGCTTTATCAAACACCATTCCAACCAATGTAACCTAAACAAAAATATTATAAAAAAAAAAAACCTGAATTAAAAATCCTCCTACAAAAGCTAAAGGGATGAGACAAAATGCTTACTGGCAGAATATATACCACGAAAAGGATCAAAATAGGAAACAACTGAAACAATTTTTTTACTAAATGGACAGTCAAACTGTGAACTTCAATGCAGTTAAGATATTTTTGAAAAAATAACTAATTCATACTAAATAAATGGCTGCATAATGCCCAATTAATTGGTAATTTCATTACATGTGAAGAAAACAAAATCAAGTGCCAATATTTAAGTTGTCATATATGATGACTATTCTCTGAAAAGCAACTCAGTCACATTGTTTGAAATTTTCAATATATAAGTAGTTGTATGATTTTGGATAGGGTATGTCTAAAAAAAAACTGTACAAACTACAAAAATCAGACCTATAGCCTTAGTTAGTCAAGCGTACACACATCAAATGTTGTCATGGAGTAAAGGCAAAAGTAAATTAAAATTGCAGTCTAAAGTACAAGAACAATATGATAAATGAAAAAAAAAATGAGAAAATACGTTGGTAACACCATCGATGATAAAATTGGACTTTTCTCGGCCAGATTGATAGGCCTCGCTTATTTGCTTCACAGTCATCGGCATCAATTTATGACTTTCACGATCCTGCAACCAAATAAACACTCATAAGCCAACGTAAACTCTAAACGTAGTGCCGATTATAAAATAAAACAAATGTGATTTGAACAAACAGTAAATAAGTGATGTGAAATGAATGAGGCGGCGTATTAAAGGCGATGAAGATGAAATTGATGAGAGAAATGCTTACTTTATCAGAGGAGGAAGTGGAATCGGTGTATTGAGACGGCTGAGAGGAGATGAATCCACCACCACCGCCTTCAATCTGGCTGCTGGAAAACATCTCTGAAACCCTAAGAGAGAGAAATGGAAGATGAATTTAGTGTAAATGGTGAAGGAATATGAATACATGAGCAAATGGTGTAAGAATTTCCCGCCAATTTGCTTTACCTTTCCCGCGCAGTACTGAGAAATAAATCTAATTAAATTGAATAATAAAATCAATATTATGGAAATGTGGTTAGACTCTCAGAATAAATTATTTTTGTTTAAAGTATAAGAATAATATCGATATTAAAATAAAGCAATTAAACTCATTATTTGTTTTTCTTCTTCTTATTTTTGTGCCTAATCTTTTCTTTTTCGTGTTTCATTTTTCTAAAATTAAAACTCTCTAAGATATAATGTAAGTAGGGGTGACAATTCGTGTTATTGTTTCGTGTTTCGGATTGTGTCATTTTCGTGTCGCGTCAAAAATACCTAAATTTGAACACGACACATCTATTAATTGTGTCAACTTGACACGACCCGTTTGACCCGTTTACGAATCGTGTCAATTTGTGTCAACCTGTTTGTATAATCGGATCATTTTATATTCAAACGAGTTAACACACTCCATTATAACATGATTAGACATAAACAATAAAACATGTTATTTAAAAACAAAATATGAAATACTTCAAGTTGTACTCACAAAATACATCAAAATCAACAAATAAAAATGTAAAAAAGTAGGAAGGTTAAAAAAATTATACTCATTTTCTAATTTTCTAATTTTATGAAAAATCAACTTAAATTGTTATATTTATACAGGTTGTAAATGGGTCGTGTCGATTTGTGTCATCCTGAATCGTGTCAACCTGTTATGGCCTGTTTAATTTAACGGGTCTAAAGGGTTTTAGTGGGTTCAACCCAAAACGACACGTTTCTTAGTGTCTCTAAACGGGTTCACCCCGTTTGTGATCCGAACTAATTTAGAACAAACTCAAACCCACTAATTTTGTGTCGCGTCATTGGATCATGTTTCGGTTGTCACCGCTAATTATTAATAAACTTTTACTTAACTTATATGTGAATTGGGTAATTAGTCATCATGCCAATCATCATAAATTAGGGACATATGTAACAGTCAAGTCCACCCCATTGTTTCGAAATGTTAAACTTAAGTTAACTGTCATATATGATTCAATCTGTATATACGCGCTTAATTTTTATATTTGTTTAATATGAAACAAGATTTTATAATTTCTTTCATTTAAAAATATATCTCTTTTCGTGATCACTCAAATTATCTAGACAGCAGTACAACTTGCCACTATACCTGGGCCAAAATTATATTAATATTATTTTAAAAATTAATTACAGATATTTTGAACATAAATAACAAATTTTATATATATATTCTGAAGATAATAAAATCAGAAAAAATAAAATAAAATAAATATGTATCGACATTATTAAGAAAGATTAATTATCATTATTAAGAAAAATAAAGTCAATTGTTTTATGTTTGACTACTTACACGTATGTAATAATGATAACACAAACAGATTAATTTAAAAAATTCAACATAACCTATATTCAAAAAGAAAATTATGTATTTGAATAAGTTAACTACTTGTAATACTCTTATTCAGTCTGACATTTTAAAATACAATTTTTGCTCTATTTACTTGAGATATAAATATATAATTGTATTAATAATATACAAAATATAATAAAATAAAATTGCATTAATTATAATTGCACCAGTTCTATAGATGTGGTTTTTAATGTGTTCGAGAAATGTATTTAGTCCCACAAATTCTAGATATAACTTTCACCACTTTTATTATGTAGCATTTAGCCGGTATTACTTAGTTTGTTAAGACATTGTAACTCAACTAATTTTAGTCTTTTAGCATCACTTAGTTCATACATAAACTATAATCAACTAACTTCGTGTTCGATGTGGGACAAAATATTACAATAACACTCACTTAAACAAAATGACATCATCCTTGTGCTCACTTAAATATTTCATAATTGTTTTCACTTAACATATGGGAGTTTTTATCAAATGCGAGTGTAGTCATTTAGGCCGCACAACACTTAGCATGATTTGATACCATACGTAACAACTCAATTTGATTAATTGTTCTGTACAACTTATTGCGACTGAACATAAATTTATTGTCATTAAAATTCAGATAATTAATTTTGATGATTAACTATATTTTGCACGCTATAGTTAGTTCGGTCTATAAACACCATTGCTAATAACTTTTAAATAATCTTCCATATGATTTATAATTTTGCAAATACTTAATGCTGATATTTTCTATTAACCATTAATCCGAACTTTAATGGAGTTTATTTATTTAATTCAGTTTTAAAATCTTTGTAAATCGAATTAACCAAGGGTAATTTTTTTTCCTCCCAGAATTAATAACAAAATCTGAAGCCAAAAAACAGACCTTCGCAGGCAATCGAACAATGGAGAACATCAATCCTTCACCATAGATAAACAACACATACCGTCTCCTTCTTCTTCACAGCCTCCATCTCCGATTGCACCTTGAGCTTCTAGCGACTATCGTTTTATTTTTCCCTAGGTAAACCTAATTAATCGATGGAATTTCGTTGCCTTTCTCGCTTATTTCTGAATTTTGTAATGTAAACCCTAACGCTCAGGATTCTTCACTTTTCTTGAATTTTGTCTGACAACCAGACAGATTTTAATAATTAGAATAGATGTCACTGAAAGGAAACTAGATACAGTTTTCGTTGCGTAGCTTCTGGAATGGGAGAGAAAGGCCTTGCGGTTTAATCTGGATCTAACTATGGAATTCTAACTATGGCTATTGACTTATAGAAGTGTTATTGCGTTTGGAAGACATTGTTTTGGTTAGTTAAGTGATTTTGGTAAACCTAATTTGGGGGTAAGAGCTATTTTCTGTTTTATTGTTATATTTTCTTATGTATATGTACTGTTAATGGTGTGTAATTAGCTATATTCGTTTATTGATATTATTGTCTTAGGAACATGCCTCGCAAAGTAAACTATGACATAGATTATGATGATGACAATGATGATGATGATTACTACGAAGATTATGATTTTGATGTAGAAGAAAATGGTTAGTGAATCTTCTATCTTGAATTTACAAGTGCAATTGATTTTGCTTGATATGACAGGTACATAACATGTCCCGTTGCTTTAAAATACTAGCCTGAATTTCTATCTTTCTTGGTTCATCTTTCCTTTTATTTAGATACTGGTCTGCCTTAAGATGGCTAATTCACTTCTCGACTGTTTCAATGCAACACCAATAAAGGAATTATAAGATTGGTACTAGTGTATAATTGTGCTTCAACTCCATTGTATTATTCAATACTTAATAGGTTGGAGATGATGATTTTATTTCACCCTGGTTTCATTGAATGTGAAATGTAGCTACCTCGATGTCCTAGTATTTAAGGATTGAGGTTTCTCTTCACTAAAGCAATGTCAAAAGGCTAGTCTGATTCATGAGTTCATTGGAATCATTATACCAAGTTCTCCCATTAATTCCTCGACGTGAGTTTTCAAACACACATCTGCATGGTTGGGTTATCACAGATTGATTCATAATTATTAAAAACACTTGTGATAAGGAAACTTGATAAATGTCTGCCAACAATTGAAAAACCTATATGAAGTGTCAAAGAATGTTTCTATCAGATCGAGGAATGGATGATCTGGTTATCTCACATTGTAATAAAAATTTACAAACTATATGAACTGTTCACATAAATATATTTTTGTATTGTTATTCAGCATCGTGTAAATAAGTTGATGACATCTACTTCAATGATATTATGGAAGTAATCACAGGATTTATTAAGTTTTTCTTGTCGGACACCGATTATATACCTTTTTTTTGTTTTTACAAATAAAGCTCTTAGGTCTGTAGCTGTGACACTTATAACACACATTTTTCTGATCATGCCAACTGATCAACATGTGTTTTGATGTAGGCGAAGCACCCGAATCAAAGCAAGAAACTAGTAAGGTTGGGATTTGGCGATGTGCTATTTGCACTTATGATAATGATGAGAGTCTATCTGCATGTGATATCTGTGGGGTTTTTCGTCCTTCTTTTCTTAACAATTCCACTAGTAGCAATTCAAAAGCAGGTATGCTAGTGCTATTCTTCCATAAAACGTTAACACTCAAGTTATAGTATTTTTAATTTGGATAGTTTAGCCACCACACTGTCAATTCATTTTGTTTTTTCTCGTTCTCTCACAGACATTTTTTGTTGTTGCCACATAATGTATGCACTCAGACATTGTTTTTGTACACTGGCATGCTGCACACATATATGGCTTCATATTTGGATTGAGTTTACACTGGGACATCTTGCGCCATTTTAGGAACTGTTGGCTATGTCTGTGTCCTTGTTACGTTGGATTCTTTCAAGTTTCTTGTCCCTTTATAGAGTAGATTTCTTTCATGCAGATGATGGCATATGCAAAGATTTTGCAGCATCAATAATGGCCAAGTCTCTTTTTGCATCATTGCCTCATCGGACACCCAAAACAGCAGTGTCATATCAAGAGCAGGGTGATGATTTTGTGACTGGAGAGGGAAATAATTTCCACAAGCTTGGGAAAACCCAATTTTTTTTTCATGAGTTCCATAAGGCTTTTAGTTCTCAAAACCGATACAATATGAATATAGGTCTGCACATGTTCTAGAGCATGTCTTTAACTAATAGTGCTAAGCATCTTTTACTCGTGAAGTCAAAATCTTAGATTTTCAATCTATGGAAATTTGTTGGAGACATTTGCTGCTGCTTTGCTACTAGAATATGTACAAGGAATATAATGTGTATCCTAACCTTACAGTTGATGGTGCAGCTTCTTTCAAGTTTGATTCTCCATCTCCAGATGACACGGTCTCCAATGGAATGCATTCCTTCAAAAAGGGTTCAAAAGGTATCAATTATACTTTTGCTAACAATTACTGCAACAAATAATTTTGGAAAGAAGTAAAAAGTAACCAGCCTTCTTTCATTGCAATTTTATCTTTATTTATATAAAGTGATTTTTTTTTTCAGTATTCTAGTTTTTAAACTAGGTAATTATGCAATTTTTTCTTCTGAAGAATTTGCTTAGTTTCTCCTTAATTTAACTGGAAGTCGAATACTACTTTTCACATGCAGCAAACTTCGCTGACTTTAAAACTTCAAATGTTTCTTCAGATGTAGTTGAGAAAAAAACTGCAGTTAATGTACAAAAAGGTGCTAAAAATACAGATAACTTGACTGAATCGATTCAGAAACGGAGTCACGATTCGGCAAACAAGAGTGAGGAAGTCAAAACAAAAGTAGGTGCCAAAGTTTCAGATAGATCATCTGCATCTAGGTCAAAAGGTAGACATGATAGCAACAATCTTTCAAAGAATGGTGACGCTAACATACAAGAAAGTAATAAAAGGTCAGATAGCTCCTCTGTGACGATGCCAAAAGACAAGGATGGTAGTGTCAATGAGAGAGATCATTCTCCCATGAGCTTTGGAAAGCCTCAAAGTGTTATTAATAGCTTGGATAACATGTCTTTGAATGCTAAGTCTGCATACTCGAGTAATGTTAATGCTAGAGGAAGAATTTCACAGGTTAAGTTTAAGCCTGAAAAATGGATGCTTCCTGGCCAGGCAGATGATATACTCACCCAGCTGAATCTGGCAATTGTAAGTAAACAACTCTTTTAGTTCTAAGATCCGTGAATTAAGTCATTTACTCTATTATAGCTAAATTAATTATTGGACCATAATGTATCTTTTGCTATATTATTGTAGGTAGGTCATGTTGATTCTGGAAAGTCAACACTCTCAGGTAGATTACTCCATCTTTTGGGACGAATTTCTCAAAAAGAAATGCATAAATATGAGAAGGAGGCCAAATTACAGGTAATTTCAGTTCTTATTTGTTTCTATGTGGATGCTGTAAAATCATAATTTGTTGATATCTGTGGTTAATTTTTGAGCAGGGAAAGGGATCCTTTGCTTATGCTTGGGCATTGGATGAGAGTGCAGAAGAAAGGGAAAGGGGAATTACCATGACAGTGGCCGTTGCTTATTTTGATTCCAAAAAGTATCATGTTGTTATTCTTGACTCCCCTGGCCACAAAGATTTTGTTCCCAACATGATATCCGGGGCAACACAAGCTGATGCTGCAATCCTTGTTATAGACGCTTCATTAGGATCATTTGAAGCTGGTATGAACAGTAATAAGGGGCAAACAAGGGAACATGCACAACTTATTAGAAGTTTTGGTGTTGATCAGATTATAGTTGCGGTAAATAAGATGGATGTTGTGGAGTACTCCAAGGATCGATTTGATTTAATCAAACAGCAACTTGGAACATTTCTCCATTCTTGTGGTTTCAAGGATTCATCTGTGACATGGATTCCATTGAGTGTCATGGAAAATCAAAATTTGGTCGAAGCTCCTTCTGATATTCGACTACTTTCCTGGTGTGTTTCCTTTCACATATATCCATTTGTCATCATTACACTTCTGCATTTATAAAATTTTCTACACCACTGGGTAGCCAAACTGGAGCTTCAGATAAAACTGAAGAACTTAAACAAATTAGGATCATGAAAGAACTTACAAGTTTATACAAGTATGTTACAAGAAAAGATACAATAAAGAAAGGATGTCATACAACCATTGACTAACCCCAAGGGGGTGCCCTAGTGGTAAGGGTGAGAGTTTCTCATTGAGGTCACAACTTTGAATCCCCTTGGGGTAAAGTGACTTAACATGGTGTGCGTTAGTTGGCATATGGTACTACTGGTAAACAAGATATGTATTTTGTGATCCTGTTTTACTGCATACTATATTCATGGTTAATAGCTTTTTTGAAGAAGTATTACTGCCGTAGCATCACATTTTGACAATATTTTTAATGCA
Source organism: Francoa sonchifolia (assembly GCA_036897585.1). Lineage (NCBI taxonomy): Eukaryota > Viridiplantae > Streptophyta > Magnoliopsida > Geraniales > Francoaceae > Francoa > Francoa sonchifolia. The sequence continues at coordinate 9,340 of JAYMTB010001254.1, forward strand.
GGTATCGTGGTCATTATCTGTTGGATGCAATTGATTCCCTGCAACCTCCGATGAGAGATTTCTCAAAACCTCTGCTTCTGCCCATATGTGATGTTATTAAATCGCCTTTAGGACACGTATCTGCTTGTGGTAAGCTGGAGGCTGGAGCTCTGCGGAGTGGATCAAAGGTACAGACATCGGTGGTGGTCTATAACTTCATTTATCAATAGCTTATAAAGGGTCAGTTGGTCCTTTCCAAATAAAGAACTCATTAACAATCTCAAGTTCTAATCATTAAGAGTTCTTGAATATAGGCACTAAGTGCTAGGATATTCTGTTTGGACTCATGAAGAGTATGCTATATTGGTATATAAGAGATATTCTGAGCTCTAATATATTCATCGAGAAATGCAATTTTTACTTCTGAGCAGCAATGTGGCTTTGTTTTTCTCTCTTTTCGACATGTGGAGCTAGCTCCATGCGATATATTTATGATGAAGGGTAATTGATTCAAGAATGATGTTTGACATATGGCCACGTTCTCGTTAGGAAAATTCAAGTTTGTTTCAAGTGTGTTACTGTTGTAGGGCAAGTTTCCTACGTAGAGAATTCGTGTACAAATCAAGAAACAATATGAAGGAACACAGAAATAGATGGATTAGGTTGAGATATGTAAGAAATACAGATAGAGAATTAGAAGAACAGAGAGAAGAAAGAGACAAAATAGAAAGGTGCTAAATAAGAGAAAACGATATCAATTCAATATTCAATATATCTAACTATAAAGATCTATTTATAGGCTCAACCCAAAACCCTAATTAATATAACAAATTGCTTACAAGTCCTCGATACTATTATAAGATTCTGAAAGATGATAAATCCTAACTAAAATATCTGATCTCTATGTTGGTCCCCCATCAGTTATAGCATTGGTTATTATTTTCTCGCTATCTTGCTGTTTTAATTGCTTCAACATATACAATTACGTTTATTTCCTTTCTTCCTTCTCTCCTATACTACCTCAGAGAATATCAGCTTGTGACTGAGCATTAGGTTACTTGATGTACAGTATGAAATTAGATTCATCTTTTGAATGTCATTGAGACATATATCCTGTTTTTTCTAACATTTCTCCATTACTATGGATTCAATCTTGTTTCTTTAATGATTCTGCTGTTTGACAGTAGATCCATAACTGCAATGTCCATGAATTTGCAGGTAGTGGTTATGCCGACAGGAGGAGTAGGGACTGTAAGGTCCTTAGAACGCGACTCCCAGAATTGTTCTGTTGCAAGAGCCGGAGACAATGTGGCTGTCTCTCTGCAAGGCATTGATGGAAATAATGTAATGGCTGGAGGCGTGCTATGTCATCCAGATTTCCCAGTTGCAGTTGCAAAACATTTTGAGTTGAAGGTACTTGTCCTGGATGTTGCCACCCCAATTTTGATTGGCTCTCAGGTACACATCCTCTAAACAGGAACTATTTATTACCAAAATGTTTTTGATGCAAACATTATGATCATCTGTGTGGCTATGAGCAGTTCGAATTTCATATACACCACGCAAAGGAGGCTGCTCATGTTGTAAAGATATTGTCATTGCTTGATCCAAAAACTGGCAAGGTGACAAAGAAGGCACCCCGCTGCCTTACTGCAAAGCAGAGTGCAGTAGTTGAGGTGAATTAAAACAACAAAAGTCAAATATTTTGTTTATAAATTTGATTGTTGGAGTAGTAAACTGATTTTTTTTTTCTATCTATGATTTGTTCTCAAAATTCAGGTGGTTTTGAATGAACCAGTTTGTGTGGAAGAGTTTTCAAGTTGTAAAGTTCTCGGGAGGGTGTTCTTGAGAGCAATGGGAAGAACCGTTGCAGTAGGTGTTGTTACCCGAATAATAGAGGAGCAGGAGTAGTTTGAAACTTAAGAGGTTAGTAAATGATTTATATTAGACATGGAAAGTTATAGTCTAAA
>JAYMTB010001255.1:0-11282 GCA_036897585.1 Francoa sonchifolia
AGTTCAAATTAGTTTTAATTATCACAACCAAATTCTCTTGAATCCATTGTTTCTAAATAATAATTAGGATTTATTTATTGCAATTTCATAGTAGCTGTTAAATTCAGTTATTGTGGATCAGTATTTGTATTTGCTAAAAGCTATACACAAAACTTGACTCCGTATACTTGTGAATATTTTATTAGCAAACATATTTTGCCATCAAGTTTTTCATTTTCAAATAAATTAGGCAATTGAGGGATTTATTTAAAGATAATGATGTCATTTTCAAAATTACATAAATGCCGTGATTTATGTAAATATCATTATCCTTTGCATTTAATATTAGAGCATAAAGTAGTCTGTTTCCACACCTAGTGAAGTTGTGATTCACCTCCCAATGTCCAAAGCTCTTCTGTTTTCGTTATTCATTCCCATAGTAGCCGGTATACTTGTATATCGCCTCGACTCCTTCAATCCGTCTCCTATGCCTTGGCAGGAGCTGCCTGGAGAACCCATAGCCGCTCCCTTGCATAACCCCCATATGCTCGAAGGAAGTGAGTTTGTCGGATCCGGACAGTTGCTGGGCCCAGAAGACTTTGCCTATGATGCCGACTCTCGAGTCATTTACACGGGTTGTGTTGACGGGTGGGTCAAACGAGTCACTTTGAACGACTCGGTTGCAGATACCGTGGTGGAGAAGTGGGTCAACACCGGCGGCAGACCCCTCGGACTAGCACTCCTCGGCCACAGTAAAGAATTACTCGTAGCTGACGCTCATAAGGTCACCACCATGTTTTTACTCCAATACTTTATCTATTTAATTCTTTCTTTATTTCATTAATCAAATTTCCACTCTTTTTATAAATTCAAATTAAATTACTAATATTTAATTTGGACAAATTTATGTTCATTTAAAAGGTCAAGTATTAGAAAATACCATACTATGTTTTGGTGCATGATTTTTTATTTTCTTTTTAATTTATTATTTAGTGTATGTGATATGCAATATTAGAATTCTGAGTCAATTATTACAATTTATTTAAAATTGTTTATATTTCTAATAAAATTTTAAATGATATAAATTTGTCATTTAATATAAATTAAGCATTTTTATTAATAGTTTACCAAACACAAACTGCTTCTGAAAGTAACTTTTAATTTTTTTTAACCAAACGATATTTTAAAGTTCTTCTTATAACTTTTTAGAACTTTAGACGCCGTTTCTTAAAACTGTTTTTTTTAAAATAACTTTTAAAAAGATGTTTTTTTTTTTTTTATTATTATTATTATTTTTCAAAACAGCCTTAGGCTCAATGCTAAATTAAAGCACTAATCTATTGGAGTTTATGTCATGCTTGGACTATAAACAAGTAAGACCACAAGTAGAAGGGAAAAAAGGTTTTCAATTTTTGCCCTATAAAAAATTATTTGGAGTAGTTACTGGTCATGATTGGTAGAACTAATTACTTCTTTATTCTATTGACTGGAGTAACGATATGGTGTTACCAATGGAAAACCAAAGATTCTCTGGAGATTGAAATCACAATAGAGGAAAGTATGAAAAAACTACCATATAATCCAAGCTAGTTATAGGCGTGCAAAGTGAAGTAAATTGAGGAAGTTGAAAAGGGGAAAATGCATACTTTTCAATGTTAGTACATATTTTCATGTCTAAAAATGTGGTACATGACAGGGGCTTTTGAACATAACTAGAGATGGTACAGTGGAGGTGTTGACAAATGAGGCAGATGGTGTCAAATTCAAATTTACAGACGGTGTAGATATTGCGGATGATGGCCTGATTTATTTTACTGATGCGTCGTATAAATACAGCTATGAAGAGTTCATGTTTGATATATTGGAAGGAAAGCCTCATGGTCGATTCATTAGTTTTGATCCCGAAACCAAACAGACTAGAGTTCTTGTACCGGACCTCTATTTTGCCAACGGAGTTGCAGTTTCACCTGATCAAAACTCAGTCATCTTTTGTGAAACCCCCATGTATATGTTTTCTTGGTTGAATTTACATTTTTATTAAAAGCATTTTTGACTGAATGGATTGATGTTGCAGGAGGAGGTGTTGGAAATATTACGTAAAAGGTAAGAGTAAAGGAAGTGTTGAGAAATTCGTGGATAACATTCCAGGGCTGCCGGATAACATCAGATATGATGGACGAAGTCATTACTGGATTGGATTATCATCGGTACAATTACAATTTAGTTAGTCATTACAGGATTGGATTGGATTAGTATGATTCATTGTTTTAACTTGGATGATTGTAACTTTTGGCAGGGTGTTACATGGTGGTGGAACCTAGCAGTAAAATATCCATTTATAAGAAAAATGATGGGAATGGTGGAGAGGTATATTGGGCTGCCAAAGATGCAGAAGAATGGTGGGGTTTTGGTTGTTGATTTGGATGGTAAACCAATAGCACACTATTACGATCCAAACTTAGCACTCATTTCAAGTGTGGTTAAGATTGGAAATCATATCTACGGTGGCTCCATTGGGTATCCCTTCATTTTGCGTCTCCAAATGATTCATGGGGTGTAAATTTCATGATGCAAATAATTTTTAATATCCTCTGATTAAACACTCTTATTCATTTAGTTTGGTAAAACTCTAGTACAATCACAAAAACAGAATAATAAACAATATTCATACCAAGGATTTATATTTATGTGAATTTCATAAATATATTGAAAGATTTTTAAATGTTATTTATAATCATATTAAATTGGTCAATTAAATATTAAGTTAAATATATTATTAATTTCACTATTTATGTGTTGGAGACGTGGAGTCTAATTGTTTATGATACTTGGACTGGATTATATGGGATCCCCTGCGGGTGTCTCACTGCCCGATCAGTGAAGAGGGGTTAGAGGGCATCATCCTTTGGGTGAACCGGGGACGGAACCTTTAAAAACTAAATAGAAATATCCAATGTACATTAAAAGTAATTTAGTAATTTTGGTTATCCTAATATTTTATATATAGGGCTTTAGCAACCAATTTTTTTTTCCTTTGAAATTTTTAATATTTTGTAGAGATGGCAAAACGAGTTCATGGGTTATGTTCGGGGCGGGCCTATTCAGGTTTGGGTTATTCGAGTTTGGATTATAAATGACCCGATATTAAGTGAGTCGAGGATATGTAAACCTTAACCCAATCTATAATGGGTTGATCCGTATAACTTTCATCATAAAATTTTAAAAATATCTCAAAAATCATAATTTGTGTAAACAAAAAATTAAATATGGCAAAAATCTTATATTTTTATATATCAATATCTAAATAAAAAAATTATATATGAAATTTTTTTCGATTATTCTACAGCTGATGCTCACTGGTGGACTGCGCGTCTTGCTGCCCCTTTGGCCCTTCTCCTTAATTACCGAGCCTTGTCCTCTCTCTCTCCCAACTGTCTCAAACCCTAAATTCTCCTCTTTGTGATTTTCCTATGAAGGAAACATCATTCAAGAGAGAAGCAGAATCAGAAGCAGATAACGAAGAGGAGGGTCCACACAAGAGGATATTTATAAGGCTTGTTTGTGGGCAGAGAAGCACACCAATCAGCACTTTGTGCTGTCAGGCCGATGAATGCAGCGTTAATTTGAGCTTTGCCAAGAGGTATCATAGAAGCCACAAGGTTTGCGAGCGCCATTTCAAATCCCCCGTCGTTTTAGTTGCCGGCATTCGCCAGAGGTTTTGCCAGCAGTGTAGCAGGTTTTCTACCATTCATTCTACATCAAGTTGGCTTAATCCATTATTACAGCCTGCACATTAAGTGTTTGATTAATCTACCAATTGACAAAGTATGTACAAGGAACACTAGAAAAAGGGTTCCTTTTGTAGACTTTTTGCTGGGGATAAAATGAGCTCATCATGTTTAGTGAGCAGCCATGGATTTGGACTACATTTCATCTACAACATCAATGTTATCCATGAGTAGTTGGTGCTTTCTGTTCTTAGCTGATTATTTGTCGGATTTCATTCAAATCTTTTGGGGCTTTAACCAATTTAGATTTTCTTCTACCAGACACTGCGGATTGAGGAATTTGGTCTTTTTTCTGGATCTCGAAAAAGTGGAAAGAAATGAAAATGAGATGTATAGTTTGCTTACCAATGTTTACTTCATATTTCATTTTCTCCTAACTTTTATATGATTGAAGTGTAGCTTGGAGATGATGAACCCCGTGGGAGGATTTAAAATACTATGGAAATATATGTTCATTGATGGGGCAGATTGCGTCAATGTTGACAATGTTTCTGATGGATTTCATAGTAGTTACTTTTTTTCTACTGTGATTCATTGCTTTGTGAGGTGGAGGATCTACATTCAACCAGTAAAAGAATAAAATTAGAAGTCTTTGTGTTTACTTTATCCTATGATAGATTGTGATTGTAGTTTTATGATGGACAGTGTCTGGTGCAGGACTGAAGCACTTTTGTGAAATATGAATTATATATCTTTTAAGTGTTTATGTAAGCGTATCTATTTGATTTAGTTGTTCTCAACCAACTAAATTACATGCATTGAAATGTTCAGTTCATTTTATTGAGGTTTCAACATGTGATTTAGGTTTCATGAAATTTCACAGTTTGATGATACCAAAAGAAGTTGTAGGAAACGATTAGCTGGTCATAATGAGCGACGGCGAAAAACCCAGTCGGATTTACAGGAAGAGGACAGAAACTACCAGTATCCAAAATGAACAACTCATTGAGAACCAAGACTCATCCAAACTATGCAATGGCCCTTCAAGCATATATATCTATCCCGCAGATCAGGCTATTGAGTATTATTAGGTTATTGCGGTGGTTATAAGTTACCAATGTGTATGTATATATAGAGATATTGGACCTCTTTAGCAAATTTTGTCTAGAGTAGGAAGTTGAGGATGGTCTTCTGTAGCCTTACTGGCACGCTAGTGATGTAAAACTATTAGACTTGTGCCATCAATCCTAATTCTATCATCTAATACTGCTGAAATATCAATAATGCATTCTGGTGAGGAATGTCGTCACATTTTCCGCATTGTAGGATTTCAAATAGTTACCCAGTTTTGCGCTACGTGGATGAGTTGAGATACAAATCAAAGCGGATAAGTCACAAGCAATTAGAAAATAAAATGTCCCAAATGAAATTTCCCTCATTCTTCTAGCATCAGTAGGATTCTCTTCAAGGAGAGCATCCATAATTATTAACACATTGCCAAACCATGTCACATATATTAAGAAGGAAGCATATAGTCAGCCACTTCCCAAAAGTCAGAGATTTCTATCTTAGATTGAGATTATTTAGAGAAAACTATTATTCAATTGTGATGGTAGAAAAATCACAAATATACATAGAAGGAAGACTATGGGGAACATGACTGATCAACTCACTTGTACAAAAAATAACAGCAAAAGAAGTATCTTACAATCAGTCCAAAGCATCTATGACTGCATCAACAACCTCTTGGGTGCTACTGACTCCTCCAAGGTCTTTCGTCCGGTATTTACCTTCCAATATTACTTTTTTCACAGCAATTTCTAATCTGTCAGCAAATGAAGGAAACTGGAGATGTCTCAGCATCATTGCAGATGAGAGAAGAAGGGCAACTGGGTTTGCTTTCTTTTGTTCCATTAGTTTCTCAATGCCCACATTTCCAGCCGAAGCACCTTGCTCAAAAACAGCATGATCAGCTCCAACATTGCCTGCATATAATACCCCTGCTTGGTGAATCTGAAGCAGATATATTTCAAATGAAATGGAGCAAGTTCATTGAATTGTATATGTCGGTGCATGCCTCTGTATGACTACTCCACACACAATAACTTGTTCGTGATCACATGTTAACTCATGAATGACTGCCACAACTGAAACATAAATAGGAGACAAGCAAAATTCCTCTAGCCAGTTAAGTATGTAAGGTTATGATATATTTATAAGAAATCTGATATAAAATTATTCTCTCTTAAAGTATTGTGAAAAATGAGATAATTTCGGAACTTCTTATTAGAGGTACGACTAAAATCGAGATGGAGTGAAACCGATGTAGCGTTTCTTAGACCAACGGAAACACATGAAAATCTCCAGTTTTTGTGATCACTCATGCTACTAAAAATAAAATCTTATATGATACAGTCATGGTTGTTAGGATCCCGATCCTGATAGTTCCTACGATGTTATGATTCAAGGACAATGAAACAATTCGGATCTCATGTAGGATCTATTTCAAGGTAGGATCTAGTGGAATCACGATCTAAATCATGGAATCGGGTAGGATCTTACGATTCTACAATCCAAAAAGCTTTAATTTGAGCTCATGAAAATTTTACTTTATACCATGTTTTGGACTAAAACTCCAATCTTTGTAAAATGATGTTGAAATTAGTATATCAGTGTAGTATATTGCTGAAATTTAAAAAATGTGAATGTGACGAAATACATGAATTTGAAAATCTAAATGTACGCCTAATTTGAAATTAAATTACACATATTTGATATCTAAGATGAGCTTTAAATCTTATATTAAGCTTAATTTACGCCATACATATGTAACTTTTTTATTACTATAATATTTTTATATGATGGTAGGATCTTACGAGCCTCGATCTGATCCTATTATTGTATCGTAATCAATATAAGTATATCGTGCATGTTAGAGAGTCTGTAATTTTGATACAAACATAAATCTTCTATAGCTTAGTAACTTGGCATGAGTCGTATGAAACGTATCATGTACCGCAAGTTTTTTAAGTTTATCATCTCATAGCGTTCTAGTAATAACAATTTTCCTAACTACTTTTATACAATTTAATTATGGTCTATCCCTTCCTCTCAGACTCATTTACAATCAACAAATCAATTTTTCTTACTGTGTATTGATTGCATACAGGCAATCTTACACTGTAGAGAATGTTATAGAGCCATTTTATAATCCTTTCTGGAAATATGATGAAAGCTAATAAGAAGATATCTTATTTTTAGTTGTGCAAAGTTATGACGAGATGTGTTACTTCAGCGTTAACAGTCCCATAAAAGGGCATTTAACATGTCTCCAAGACATGGATTGGATCTCTTTCTTTCAAGTGCTTCAGCACCAACTATTAATGATAAGTATATCTGTGAACTGGAAATATGGAATCCATGAAAGGCAGAACCTTACCAACTTCAGTGCCTAAGTTCCAGTCAAAATTCAAGGCATCATCTAAAGTATACGCAACAAAGAGCTTGAATTAGTTGATGTAGTATTACTATCGTATTACCAACTTGGCCTCAGGAATTACACATTTCAAACTATTAGATTTACAGCATATTCCAGAAAATAGTTTCTGGTGCTGGAAGGATTAAAGAGTGTTTTTTCTTTTTGATTTTCTTTTCTTTAGTTGGGGAGGCAATAAGACATGGGTGATAGGTAAATAAGAACTGGATCCATATATGTTGGCAGACATACCTCCAGGCATCACTCCCGTTCTACCTGCAATACCAGCTGCTGTATTTGCCACTAGAGTACCATAAAGATTGGGGGTCACCTACACAATGTAACCCAGACACTAAGTTAGAGAACCCACCTTCTTTGTTTCAGAAAGAAAAAATAAGAACAAAAACATAGATGGAAGCCAGTCAGTAAAGTTAGCATTATATATTAGCATAGGCTACTACAAAGTCAAGCAGGAATTCTCTCCTGCTGCATTACTTATTCTTTTAGGGAAAAAAACTGACATAAAAGCAAGTTGGTGAAGTTAGCAAAGGGTTATAATCAAAAGCCAAGACAGGAATTCTTGAGTGATGCATCACTTAATCTCTAATGAGAAAAAACGCACACAGAAGGTAATTGTAAAGTTAGTGAAGGCCATCATCAAAGTCAAGCAGGAAATCTTACCAGCTGAATTAATTACTCCTACACAACCGACTGAAAGCTACACATTAAATGATAAATGATCATCACAAACTTAATGATAGAAATATCTAATCATTTTTCTAATCCACTCACAACTTACTAATGCTCCATTCAGAAAAAATTATTATTATTATTATTAAAAAAAAAGACTGAGAAAAACCGTTCGCTTTAATTAGCTAAACAGTGATGTTGATGGAAATATTTCAATTGATTTATATCATGCTTAACAAAAAGTAGGGATGGATTCTTCTGACTATTTTGTAGCTCTGGTAAAAATATAGGTGTCACAAACCACTATCTTCTCTAAAATAAAATTGATGGTCCAATCCCCAAGACTAATGTAACATTTTTAGCCCATTCCACCGCATGATCTTTCATCAAAGTTTTTGTAAAATCCACTTCTTTCTTGAGCAATGGAACCCTCACCTCATGATAACTAGGTGCTTTTAAACCCGGGCATATTGTCCAAATGCTTCAAGCATTGGTTGAAAACTATCAGAGTTAACAACATTGAAAGCTAAAGCATTATCATACATGAACTTTGCTATCCTTGAACATGCCCAATTCCTTAATTTTTTTTTGGTTGCATCACTTCTAAATGCTTGATCAAGTGATATTTTTTTTCCCTTTCCCTTTTCCATTTTGAACCACTTCTTCCGGATTAGGAGTGAAAAATGTGTCCAGTGGCCCCATCTTTCTATGCTTCTTTGTCCCAATGGTTGAGTTAGAATGAGAAGTACTACTATGCTTACTTCCATAGGAAGATTTTAAATGGGTTGAACTAAGGGGTCTACCACGGGAATCAGAATCTAATGCAACCAATTCATCTTCACCATCATCCTCCTCTATGTCATCAATATTATGATAATCCAAGTTCAATTGGTCTTTCTGCTCTCTTTTTTTAGCCATATACAACCTAATCCCATCTTTCACATGAGCCGGAATTTTCGGACACACTTTTGCATTTCTAAACCCTCCCAAAGAAATGTTGTTTCATTCAACTTATGCCCCCATTCTTAACTACCATGCAAAAGTTACATGTCAAGGCCTCTTGAATTATATCTATAAAAAAAATACCAAAAAATCATGTAACTAGAAAATTTCAAATTGAAACACACAAATCAGTCCAGTATAAATTCAAATTGAATACCAAAAAAAAAAAATGGAAAATCAACACTGTTTGACCTAAACTTCACCAAATATCACCAAAATTCAGTCAAAATTCACATGACTGATTCAAATTAACATCAAACAGCCAAACGAAATATGAATTTCGAAAAAATTAAATAAATTCAAATTGAATACCAAAAAAAAATGAAAAACCAATACTGGTTGACCTAATCTTCACCAAAATTCAGTCAAAATTCGCATGACTGATTTGAATTAACACCAAACAGCCAAACAAAATATGAATTTCGAAAAATTAAAAGAAATTTCAGACTTACAGTTCAAAAATTTATTGAAATTGATGACCCGCGATGAAATTGATGGCCGGCGGCAACTGTGGGAGGCCGGCGATGCTCAGTTACAATTATGAAATTAGGGTTTTCACGAGATCTGTTTTCGAATTTCTGATTTTCTTTTTTTTCTTTAATTCTGGGCCGTCAGATCTAAGAAAAGAGATCCAAGGGCCAAAAAGAAAAGCGCGAATGGCGCGCATTTCGCCACAGGAAAGGCGTCGCCATGGCGCCCCTTTGTCGCGCCATTGTGAACTCGCCTCGCATGGGCTGCTTGAGGCGCACCACCTGCGCCTTGCCACGCCTTGCACCATGGCGTGCCTTTGATAACACTGCTAATGTTGATTCTCTATGGCTTCCTTGATTGCTCAAAAGATACTTTAGTCAAGCTAAATGCTACAAGCCTATAATTGAGTAGCAGAAAAGTTGCACAGTATATCTTCACTGGCTCATCAAGCTACAGTACTTCCATTTACCTTTTCTGTCCCCACTAATTCTCGGTTAGCTCTTCTACATGATTTGAACTTAGCTCATAGAAATTGAGACTGTAAACCATCAAGATATAAACTAATTGGCTAATGAATTGACCTTGGATTAGAGTCTCCACTAATAATCATGATGAAGCTTCTTAAAAAACCAGTAAACAAATGTCTACCCAAATAACTGCATATACACCATTAATCATATTAACATACCATGACATCAAATTGCTTGGGCTTTGAAACAAGTTGCATGCAGCAATTGTCCACAGTAATTTCATTGTATTTGATCCCTGGATATTTTGTAGCAACCTCTCAACAAGATTCTAAGAACAAACCATCGGCAAGCTTCATAATTGTTTGCTTTATGAACAGCAGTCACCTTATTTCTGTTGTTCAGGTATGCATACTTGAAAGCATATTTAGCAATGCGCTCTGAACAGAACTTTGTTATCACCTACCAATAGAGTATTATGAGACGCAAACACAAACACAGCTAAATGCAGTATTGGAAGGAATTCAAGAACTGCTGTAAAAATGACAACATAAGAAGATTAAATTATTAATAATCCTGGGGAATTATGATATATATATACAGAGCTACAAAAGCCAGAAATTGTTTCAATAAAAAAATTGAACATGTAACAACCTAATGTACAAGGCTCAGACACATCCGCACATATAGCAAACACACATGGACATATTAAAAAAAACAAACACACATACGCTATACGCATATAGCAAACACACACACACACACACACACACATGTACATAGCAAAGACACGCATACAGCAAACACACATATAGTAAACAAGCGTGCGAGACACACACATACACGAAAAATAACACATACGCACACATATGCGCATATAGCAAACACACACACGCGTGCATATAGCATTCACACACACGCATATAGCAAGTAAGGAATAGTCTATTCTTTGAATCTAAAAAAAAAAAATGAAAAATAATTGTATCTTGCACAGATTGTTAACAGCACAGCAGATGGCATCCTTGTGTTATCCTATTAGATGCCACCAATGTTTGACAATTCGCTATTCTAGAAATTGTGAACCAGAATGATAAAATGAACCTCTATATTAACTTTTTTATTCATTTCTAAGTAACTACAAAATTCCAGCAAGACCAACTCAGTGCGAAGTACAACATACTAAAACTCACTAGAAAAGTCAGGTATTCGTCAAGAAATAGAGTCATAGCTTGTATTCAACACCAAATCCTAAAATTACAAAATTCAATCAACACAAATAGCATTAAAGCTAAACCGGCGACATGAGGAATTTCGATGCAAATAAGCAAACGAGAAAAACTCAAATGCATTTGAAAAATTAGTATGCATAAATAAACAGATAGAGAAAAGCAGATATATAAGGATTACTGTTGAAATACACAGATATGGTTTGAGTACTAATTCAAATCATATCCGATTTGTATGGGAATT
>JAYMTB010001256.1:0-11278 GCA_036897585.1 Francoa sonchifolia
TATATATATATTGATAATTAAAATATATATCACATATATTTTTTTGAAATATATATCACATATATATTGAAAATTAATTATCCAAAAAATTAACCAAGAGATATATTTTAATTTTCTGTTCTAAATAGAAAAATTCAATTTATCTTCAATATTAATTATATTCTTAGTGCTAGCATAAAATATAATAATATTTCATTCGGATAAAATTTTTACATATTTAATTAATTTAATTATCAAATAACAAAATAATTAATCCTTCAGCAAAAAGCAGAACACTCGTTAGTGTGCGACCTCATAGGTTCAATACTAAGCCGGTAGTAACTTGGTCAAACCGTTTTACTAATTAAGGTTGGCGTCTAGCAACACTCCTTAACGACCGGATAGCATGAAGTATATAATTACTCCCAAGAACCCGTAGAAGAATGATATAATATTTCCTTCTATCTTTATAACTCCGAGTCACCATAGGATATGATTTGTCTGTCAAATTCCAGTAGGCAACCAACTATGTTCCCATGTCAATTATAATCGACCAATGAATGACCTAATAAACTTCTTTCTTCTTCATTCAATTGCTCTGGCCAAGGTCTTAATTTAGTCGTTTTCTAATTAATGACAACATAGAGCTTAAACTCATAACCAAGAGTTAATAGATTCTTTCTTGATCAATCATTAATTCTACAAGTATTTAATCATACCCAATATCCTTTCAACTATTGCCCTAGGGCAATAGATGTCCGGTATCAAAGTACAATAAATAACTTGTCAATTACTATGATGAACTTAGGTCAAAGAAAATTGTTTACATTACATTCTTCAAGAGAATATCTTATTGACAATTTATGGTAATTTTAACCATTATGAATTTTTCATTGAGTCGGTTCAATGATCATATCTTCATATGCATAATCTATATATGTGATTTAGTTAATGAGATAAACTATTCTCTATCCTATAGAGACCACCACATATATATTGATCTAACCGAATCATTAATGTCTTATTTTAATGATCATATGATCAAGAACACTTTTAGATTAAATTATAAAAAACTTGACTCTCATTATCATATTATCATGATCTTCATCATGATGACATGATGAAAAGTCTAAAATTTAATCAAGAACTATCATATTAATCAAAATAACCAATAATAAATATGGTAAAAAAATTGCAAATGTCATATATTAATCAAAATAATATTGATCAAAATGTGTTCAAATTACTACATGATAAATTGGATCTTGGGTATATCAATTATATCCCTAACAATAAGTCTTTCATACTTTTTCCGCCATGAAATTCCACCGTGTTTTCTTGGAAATTTCATCGAGAAAGAGCTATAAATTCTTTGAAAAAGAAAGGTAAGACTGTATTCCTTGTGTTTTTTTGCTTTGCATCGGATGCACAAGTTGTCTTTGTTCAATTATTCTCTCTTTTAAACCTATCGAATAAGTTCCAAGGCCAAAGTGTTTTCTCCCCATTGTCCATAAGGTAACTATATTTCTATATTATCTTATTAAATGTGTTTGATTTTTTTTTTTTAATGTATAATTGTCACAATACAATATACTTAGCATATTTTCTTGTCTTTTGTTATTCTCGTTACATTATGGAGATGGAATAATCTTTAGACCAATATTTGATACAAAGTTACATGCAATTTACAAATAACCTAGAAATTGATACCGAAAAAACAAAAATTCCTTCCAACCTCATTTTTATGTAGTGTGATTGTCTAGTGGAATATACGAAAGCAAAATGTAAAAGGAAAATAGGGATGAGAATTTTGGTACAATGTCTAAGTGATATAGAGTTGAATTTTCCATGAAATTCATTAAATGAAACACCATTTGTTTCGAAAAAAAAAAAAAGTCTCACTTAAAAAATTAAGTAATAAAAAATAATAATGTATGTTTTAATATATTTCTTCTATGCAATATTTCATTATATAACATCTATACTATTTTAAAACATTTTATCCACAATATTGTTAAGAAATAGGACAAGTATGCAGTTTTGAATTTTCTGTGGGCCAAAGGTTGACAACCTACCACGTGTTCCAATTTTAAAAGTCCAACAACTCCAAATTATTATTTTTATGAATTTTATAAATTCTCTCACTAATTTTATATGTGGGACATAATAATTATATAAAAATAGCAAAATTTGGTTGGTATTAGGAAATACAAATAAAATAATGTTATATTTGTCTTTTTATATTTTGGTTTTTAGAATAAAATATAATTTTCATTATAAAAATAGACTTTCTACATCCTTCCATATATATAATTAATTAGATTCAAAAAACTTTCACAGTTACATGTTATGCTTGTATACCCGAAAATATCCAATTTAGTAAAGTATTAACAAAATTATATTGGTAATTTTAATAGTCAAATCAAGATCAGTAAATTATTGACAAAAATGAAGAGTTTAGAAAGTTGTCCGTTCTAATAATTAGTTTCACAAAATTATAATTGAATTGATTCTCCCCTAGTATATCATGTTTTTGTTTGATGATAAAATATTATATTTTCAAGTTAGTTCAACTCCTCCCACCTATATTTATGTGTCAAAAGCACCCTTTATATTATTATTAAAAATTGGTCACATTCTAAATAAACAGAAAAAAAAAATTTGATTTTATGTGGAAATTTTTTTTATATAAAATTAATTTAGTTTATAAATCCACCGTCTTACACGTGGTTTATGCCCATGAGGAATTGTTTTTTACAATTCCATTTTATTTTGTGGGACCCTTTTTGACATGTGTTGTGTGCATGTTGAAGGGTGTTACACTAATTTCTCTCGTGGAAACAAAACAAGTATTAAAAAATTGAAACTTTTGGTAGGTCAAAACTACTTATTTGACTAATGATGTGGCATTGCCAGATCTTGTTTAAAGTTTAATCAATCTTATATTGTGGCATAATTAATGGAGAAAATTAAATAATAAAATACTTTATTTTGAAGAATTATATTCAAACTTAATTTGATCCGATTTCCCCTCATGCTATAGTACTTGCGTGAAGGCAATGCTATATAAAGATAATAAATATTAGTCCAATTAATATGTCTACAGAAATCATGATTTAGCTCAATAGTTTCAACGCATGAATCTTTCAACTTTTATTTAAATTTTTATATTATTTTATTTTAAGCGGAATGTTTTCCAAACAGTCCACTAAGTCGAATCCCACCTACACATTGTATCAGTTTGTGATTGTTTAAGTGCACGGTCCTATTAGATACGAAGGTTTTGGTGTCATTTATTGTTTTTGCAAAAAATAATATATATGACTCATCAAATCGGGGTGGACTAGTGTAATTATCACTTTTCTAATGCGTACTAGTTTTCTTTTCAAAATGTTCACTTTTATATGGTATTATTTGTTCCAATGAAATAAGATCATTGCTAATGACAAATATAGACCTAAGTGTCGAGATATTTATTTAACTTTTCTATGGTTTACATTTCTTTTTCTTAGTTTTGATTTGACATTCTAATCTACTCATAAATACAAAGTGCAAAAATATCTTTACATGACAAGGAGAATATATTTTATAGCAAAAATTTTATTTAAAAATGAGATATGAATTTTTACTGGTCCAATGCACGAATAACTCAGATACACTAGTCCTAAGATAGTATTCTTCTAAAATTTGATATATTGCCGTACCATTGGGATACTAGTTGTCCTGACTATGCCCCGTGCATTACTCCATGCTTTTATTTTATGATAAACGTCCACATTAAATGATGAAAATTCCATATTAATGGTGAATGTCACCACTAAATGTCGTTTTCTTTTACCACCGAAAGTAATAGGTCCGGACATTGATTTAATAAAAGCTCCTCAATAAAAAGTCTCATTTCGATGGATATTATGCTTTAATTAAATTTATATCTTAAAATTTTTGAGAAAAAGATGCGGGAGAAAGAAGAATCAAAGTTAAAACATATTTTGGGAATCTGATTATGAGATTGAGAGTTAGACTTTTCTCTTTCTAAAATAAAATTGTTTTTTTGTTATGGTGTGTAATTATTTCTTTAATATTTTTTGCTATTTTATTCATTGAGTGTTGATTCAAAATGATTGAGCAACCAACAACAACACCATCACCACCACCACCAATAAAAGAAAATGACACACTAATTGTACGAAACTTGCTTACACCATCACCACCACCACCACCACCAATAAACGAAAACGACACACTAATTGTCCGAAACTTATTTACCAAGCAATGACTACCCCTCCTAGAATAATTATAATCCTAATTAATTATAAAGTTTTGCTTTAAATTATTAAACTAATAATGCTTTTAGTAATTCCTTCCTTCAACTACACAAAAAGAGGCTATTAGAAGAAATTTCTTACTTGCGCTGGTGGGGCCCACCTCTAGCGAGGAAAGTCAATCTTTTAGTGAGACATTTCACATTCGATAGTGAAAACCACCTGTTATGAGAAATATTGCACCACTAAATGTGTTATTTTACCACTGAATGTGAAATTGAAAATAAATCCACAGTATACCTCGTGTATAAGCAAGAATATGATGCCTTAGATTTTATTTTATTTTAAGCTCAATCATTGGAATAATATTATTACTCTTTTACAGGTTCATATGAATAAAAATTGGTAAAGAAGCAATGCCAAATGTTTTGCAACAAGATTTTTATTAATATTATTGTCTCAACTATTCTGCTAAGTTCTCGGTAGGTACTTTCTATACCTCTTCAACCCTATGCATTATATATCTTCTTTCCTAATTTTGAGATGTTTGAATTCTGGAAGCTCTAAAAATTATTTTGTTCATTTATTTAAAAAGTTTCAATTTTTTATCCCATCAAATTTCCTTAAAAGATTTATTAAGATGAAAACTCGATCACAAGTTATGAATTTCTTCGATGTTTGATTTTCGAGATTTCAAATGTTAATAAGAAATTTTTTTGAATAATTGTTACACTATATCTTATTCTCTAAATTTATGATTTCGTTATTTTTGGAGATAAAAGTGTCACTAAATAGTTTCTATTAATAATTTTGACAATATATATCTAGAATGAGAAAATGTAAGTTTATAAATTGACGAAATTGAAAAGTGATAAATAAGTAACATTTTGAAGTATTTCATATCAACTCTTAAGTATTTTGATTTCACACGTTTTTTTGAGCTTCTTTTTATCATTCAATTTAGAATATGATTTTACTAACTAAATAGATATTAGACCAAAAATTAGGATCCATCAACCTAATTTTAACAAACTCTAGCGTGAATACGTATCAAGATCCACTTTGTTTTAAGTGGATTTACCACTTAAGTATGTTTAGCATTAGGAATTAAACAACTTTGTTTAAATTTTAATAAAATTAGTTTACATAATGATCTGGTTTCAGTTCGCCGTCCTATATAATTTATATATATGATGTGAGTGTAATGTTTGATAATAGTAAAATTCAATTTATAACCAAACTTATTATTCTCATTTGTTGTATATAAGGCAAATTTATAATTAATGATTAAAACAGAAAAATAAAATAAAATTAAAATCTTCATTTCAAAAACAAAAAAAAACTTACATTTTGACATTTACGACTTTCTAACATTTTCTTTACTTTAATTCAAAAACTGACGCCAAGAAGATCTGTATTTCACCGCTTTAGTTTAGCAGCTTCTTTAATTCACCTTAATTTTAAATTATTAAATGTTTGCTATTATGTACTGTCAGTTCAAATAACTCAATTAAATTTAAGAAAATTCAATATTGAATATTTAGGATTTAGCTTATGCTACCAATTATTTAAATAAGATTTAGGGTTAGAGATACTAGCCTAATTTATGATTTAAATTTTGACACTGGTTTCTGATTTTTGCAAAGATAAATGTTTTACGTTTTATAATGGATTATGGAATTTATAATTTAATTTTATATCAAATTGCAAAAATTTAAAGTATGGGACTGAGTGGCCGTCTTTGGACTGCAATTCTGTAGTTTTTCATTTTCTTAAATTGATTTTGAATATCTCTTGACACGTAGCATATACGCGTTGTAACAAAATCGGTGGTCATGTGATGCACCTGTCCATAACGGCAAAAAACAACAAATAATAAAACTTCTTTACAGAAACGGATCTCCTTAATCCATACGGGGCAGTATCACGTTGTTCCGCTCACGTGGGCCACTAATCTCTTAACATTAATAACGCGTTTATTTTTCTTATTTTTTTTTTATGAAAATTAATTAATATCAAAATATAATCGAAAAGATATTATTTCCAAACAAAGATATATTCGTGCTTTCCATTACTCTTGTCACTAATTTTCTTGTTTTATATAGAAACTGTTACATCGCTGAGTGAATTTCCTTGAAATTTCTCGGAAGGTTGATCTTCAAGACGGGAGGAAGACGAACACAGACTGGATTTGCTTTTACGCTTCTGATTCTGGACTAGGATAAACAAAACTAAGGTATATGCTCATGTGTGTGTGTGTAAGCGTGAAAAAAAAGTGAAACTCCATTTTCTTGCTTTTTACTTTTGTTTTCTTCTTTTTTACTTACTTAATTGATAATGCCGGATAAGTAGTGAGGAGCGCTACAGAAACCCTAGATATATGGCTTATCTGTTGTTTCTTTGTGTGTGAAAAAATGGCGGAGTCGGTTGTGTGAGTCTTTGATTTGCAAACATAGAGTATTAAGAACTCGGTGTTAGAAACTTTTTTGCCTTTTGTTTTTTTTTTTATTGTTGTATTGACGAAGGTACTGGAAGTCTGTGGGTCATTTTAAAGTGGTTTTCGTGGTTTGGAAGCAAAGACTTTTGATTTTAGAGAGTCGGTGGTGATTTAGAAATTTTGATGAGTATTGAGAAGAAAAGTGATAGAGAATAGGAATTTGACGGTGCCATCTCTCCTGCGACAGTGATGAGTAGTCCAAACAAGCGGTCGCCGAATAGGCGGCAGCAAGAAGATATCGAGGCTGGTAATAGCAGCCGCTCTGGGGATGATTATGACGCGCTTCAGTCAGATCCTTTTGATATCAGCCGCACTAAGGATGCTTCAATAGAGCGCCTGAGACGGTGGAGGGTATGTTTTTCTCCAAAATCCCTTTTCTAAAATCAGTCCATGCGTGTGTCTGTGTGTGTGTTGTGATGTGTAATCGTTTTTTCTCTTTCTCCTGTTATAGTACATATACAGAGATGATTGCTATTTTTAAACTTTCATTGTTGGCAGGATAGTTTGCTTTGTATTGCAGAATTCTCAGATAATCTAGTATAGGAGAACCTGAATTATTTTGGTTGCAAAGGTTAAACATGGTACTAACCTGTATGCTCCAGATTTTTTTTTTTAAAGATTCTGACTATCACCCAGCCAAGAATAAAAATAGCATTTGCACATAAGGTTTATTGTTCAACCCGTCCAAGAAAAAAATATACCTAACGTTTGGCAGTTACCGCAGCAAGATTTTTTTTGGCATAGCCTCTGGAGTTCATACCTTTCTAAATCTATTGAACACAACCCTCATAAACTAAGATCCTATTATTATGATCAAGTATCTTGTTGGGTATAATTAATGGTCAATTGCTTTTGGTGCGTTCATAATAAAAGTATCTTATAGTAACTTTTCAATCTCGGTAATGCTAATATTTTCATTGTTAGAAGTTTATTTGGGTTTTATTAGAGTTGGACTTATTGTGCAGAAGCCAAGTTGTTTGGCAATCTTTTTTATAAGCAAAAAATATGTCTACTAGACACACACACACACATAGACACATTGTTCTCCTTTACCGTTCTTTTCTGCCATGTCCCCTTTGACGTTTCTCTTAACTGTTTTTTTTTTTAGTTTTTATTTTTACCTTTGAGTTTGATATGATTAATTAGCTTAGGTTTTCTATTGCGCTCAAGATTATCCACCATTATTTGGAACTTTGCATTCATGTTACGTACCTCCTTAGGGTTTGTCATTATGCTGGTCATTGATTTGGTATTTACTTTTAGTATAAGGCTTTTGAGTATTATTCACATTTTCTTGCAAAATCTTCTATTTTTAACAAAATGTTGTATCTATCTCGCAAATTGTTTTTAGTCATTCATGGCCCTTTAATTTTTTGGAATCCTAGATCAATGTTGTTATATATCACAATACTAAAAATCTATTAATTTGCTTTCATGACTAGTTTTACTGTGATTTTCTAGTATCTCTTATTGTTGGCTTGACATAAAAGTTTCTGTTGCACTTAATATGTTATTGGAAGGAAAACCAGTCCTACTGATATTGACTAAATTTGTGTGTTGCAGCAAGCAGCGTTCGTGCTAAATGCTTCTCGTAGATTCCGATACACCTTGGATTTGAAAAAGGAAGAAGAGATGAAACAAATTTTAAGGAAGATTCGAGCGCATGCGCAAGCTATAAGAGTACTAATGATTCCTTTTTTTTTTTTTTCATTATTATTATTTTTTAAAACTTGGAAGTCGTTTTTTATAGTTTATGCCATGCCTCAGTTTTCTCATCTTTAAAATTTCTTTATTAGGCTGCACATCTTTTCAAAGAAGCGGGAGAACGAGTACATGGTACTTTTTATTCTTTACTCTATGGTGCTTAATTTGCATTCAAAATGGTATAATGTAATGTAGGCTTGGTATGAAATGTTTTTTCCTAAGTAGTGTTCTGGTGGGATACTGATTACGGTATGATAATGCTTATTTTTAGGTAGTTTTCTCTTATTTTTATTGCATTTGATAATTTGTGCAAGTGAGATCTTATGTCTACTCACTACTCACTACTCACTACTCACTACTCACTACTCACTACTCACTACTCACTAATCACTACTCACTAGTCATTTGATATAATTATTGTTGGGCAGGGGTTAAAAAATTAATTAGTATGTTCATATTCTTGATTTGACTCCCCTTTCCGCAAGCGAAGAGTACATGACCCCCTTTTACCACATATTTTGCTTGTCCAATTTTTACTAATTGCCTTGTTGTTTAGATGCTTTTTCAAAATGTTGTGATCTGACTTGATTTATGTGAGTGTTTAGGCACTCCAGAATTACCTCCAACCACCCATGGTGGGGATTTTGCAATTGGTCAAGAGCAACTTGCTTCAATATCAAGGGATCATAATTTTTCTCTTATGGAGCAATATGGAGGGGCAAGTATATCATAAGAACATCCTTTTCAATATGTTTTTTCATTGTTTTGTTATATTCACATGTTTCTTCCCCACATCAGGTTACTGGAATAGCAGATTTTCTAAATACAAATTTAGAGAAGGGAATTCATGGAGATGATGCTGATCTTCTAAAAAGAAAGAATGCATTTGGATCTAACACATATCCCCGAAAGAAAGGCCGGAGTTTCTGGGTATTTTTAGCAGCATTTGAATTTTAAAAGCATCACTTTTTGACACATACACACACATATGTATGTACGTATGTATACATGCAGTATTAATTATACAATATTTTGTTGTTTGTCTTGTAGATGTTCCTTTGGGAAGCTTGGCAAGATCTTACCTTGATTATATTGATGATTGCAGCAGTGGCGTCTTTGGCGCTGGGTATAAAGACAGAGGTGTGCTTAGGCAGATAATTATTTACCACGATTAATGATTGTATGCATGTTTACGCTAGTATTTAATCATTCTTGGAGGTTTATGCATCACTTTCTGAACCTTGTAAACCTCTGCAAAAGTGTAATCTGTATTTTATTCTTGGTCCTTCAATAGGTTTCATTACCCTCTCTCTTCTGAGCTATGTACATTGTTTGTTTTAAGATATTTAATGTTAGGGTGACACTTTGAGGGAAAAAACACACCTTCCAAGGGTCCCTGTGTCCATAGTCTGGACTTAGTCTCGGATGCATGTGTGTTTTTTCACAAGAAGTTCTAGACTTTATTTTTGTAATTGTTTTGCTATGATAATTCATGCATGTACACGAAACTTTTACTGTCACTTTTCAAACTTTAGAATTGCCTTACTTTTTCTTTCATTTTGCTCTTTCCCCAAGATATCAGGACAACTGATCACAAGACATTTATTTCAGCTGACGTCTGATGCTTTTGAGTTCATTTATGTTGAACAGGGTATCAAGGAAGGCTGGTATGATGGGGGGAGCATTGCTTTTGCAGTTATTCTGGTTATTGTTGTTACAGGTATGGAATCCAATATGATTATATTGCATCACATATTCCTTGCAGAATCTATATAATTCTATTGTTGTTCCATTCTCTCCCCCTAGTTTAATAGTTCTCCGATTATATGAGTATGTGCTGACAAGAAAACTGAACGTTCAAAACCTATGAACTGTAATTTTTACCTTTTTAAAGTTTTTCTGGACCTGTGTTGCCATGGTTGGTGCTGTATTCTCCCGATTGCTGCAAACTTGTATCTTTTTGTTGGGATGCATCCATGTGGTAACTAAATTTGCTATGTCTAGGTCATAAATACAGCATTGACCAATGTGATATATTATTTTAGTTCATTTTTAAGAAGTAGTCTTTGTGAAACTCAGGTTGCTCATGAAGCTTAAAACCTCTGTTACTCCAACTCGGCATTACAGTAAAGTATTAAGTTAATGTTGCGAATTTTGTGCTTGTAAGTGGAGGGGGAAACAAGCATAGTATGACGTCGCTTTGTGGTGTAGTAATTTTTATATTTTCTCCAACATTTCTGTGAAACATTGTTAAAGATCTTAGCATCAAGTATTAACTTTGAAGTTTCCTCAACCGGTTGATTCTTACACTATGCGTATGGTAAATTTTACCAAATCAGAGTACAGATCTCAAACATTTTTCTCTTGTTATAAATAATATGGTTTTTTCTTCAAAAAATTATAACCTTTGATCTTCAGATCAAGTTCTACTGCTGAAAAAGTTATTTTTTGTACCTCTTCATCTAGAATCTATGGTCAAAGAAAATTCTGTGGGAATTTTTTTCTATAACCAAATTGTAGAAAATTCTTGAATGATTTCTTTTTTTGGGGGGATATTAATGTTCTCAATTATAGTGAAATATTATGATTTAGGATTCAAATCTTATTACTTGATGCAATTCGGATTTTCAACAATAATCTAGCAATTGAATAGGAGTATGTTTCGTTCTTAATTCATGATTCCATAAAACTTACATTCTCAATTCATGAGAAGATGTCAGGAGAGTTGAGAGTTGATGGATAAATTTAAGAGGACCCGATGAAGAGGAGACGATTGACCAAAGAGATTGAAGATCTTAACCATGTTTGATTGAGAATTTGAATGCTAATGCTCCTT
>JAYMTB010001257.1:0-11278 GCA_036897585.1 Francoa sonchifolia
TCTCGTCGGAACTCTCAAACCCCAAACTCTCCGTACAAGACGTCAAGCCATCAACACCACCACCACCAATATCATCCGAGAACCCTAACCCACCGGAATCTTTTCTAGACGGCGGCGGATTCAAGGACATTAGGGGGTGGTGGGCGGATGTCTTGAGTGGCAGTAATTAAACTAAGTTCATTAGATGGAGAGGAATA
Source organism: Francoa sonchifolia (assembly GCA_036897585.1). Lineage (NCBI taxonomy): Eukaryota > Viridiplantae > Streptophyta > Magnoliopsida > Geraniales > Francoaceae > Francoa > Francoa sonchifolia. The sequence goes on from JAYMTB010001257.1 coordinate 198, forward strand.
GGTGAGGCATGTGGGTTTTGCCATGGGAGTGTCGGTGGTGGGAATGGAGGCAGAGAGACCAAAAAATGAGTGGACTGCTCTTTTAAAGAAATTGATAATCATGATTGATTGATTGAATACCAGAAAGGAAATTAGGGAAAAGAATGGTTATTTATAGGGAGGAAGAAAATATAAAGAAGATGATGATGAGAGGGGTACTAATCCTCATCATAGGGATAGAGGAAAACATGGTAAATGCAGCTGTATGCCCATTAAATGTTTTATTATTTTATTAAAATTTTTATTGTTATAATTTTTGACCCACAAAAGCTTGGTTTGAGAATGGGCACAGAATTTGATGATTTAAAAGGTATATTCACTTATTTATATGTAAAAATCCTCTTGAACCAATTAAAGAATATATAATTATTTACTATGTGTTCTCCTTTGGAAATTTATAATATTAAAGGTCCAAATCATAGAGATATTTAATCTGGTGGAAAGGGAGATAGTTGGATAATCCAAATTTGGAATGTCCATAACTTTACACTGATTGTGACATTTTTCCCATTACTATGTTATTATTCACTTTTTCTTTTGAGATCGATGTTATTGGTCGGTCCAAGGGCTACAATTTTGAATTAAATTTAAATTTGGCATTTTACCTACAAATTATTAAAAAATATTTGAAAATTATATATTTTTTGATATATTGGAATCCACGTGCTGGTCAAAAGTTGAATTGTGGAACCTGTATCAACCAAAAACTTATTTTTTCTTTTCATTTAATTTTGCTGGAAGGTCAGTCGTTGTTTTTCTTTCAGGTTGCCAATTACGAGAAAAACTTACATGAATCCAATTCACACATTATCCCAATAACATATAGACGTCTCCTCCGTTTGTTATAAATATTTAATGGTGAATATCACCTTAACGTATTAAAGGAGGCATTAATTTAAATTAATTAATTACTTCTTACAAATGTACAAAATTTTATTTAATTTGCAACGTTTAATTTTCTTTTACTAGCCTATAAAAAGAGCTTCGTATTGGAGTGAAAAGCTGTCCAATGAAATAAGAATCTCATTATCTCTCGTGTTGTTTATTATTCATAAAATTATTGTGAATTGTGAATTGTGAATTGTTTTTGTTTTTGTTTTCTTGTTCTTTCATTTATAGTGCATTGTCAGCCCAAATTGTCTTTACAGATCCTCACTTCCGTTTAAAAAATATGGACATACCTAATCACTTGCTTAGTGATGGTAAAACTAAATATGAAGATTAATGTCTGCCAAATAGTGTAATAATGCACACCATTCTGAAAACTCAAATTTATTTTTCACAATTACAATTACAATTAGTTGAAGTTAATGTTAATATAATATCTGGTGTTACAAATCTAGTTGAAGATTTCGAAAAAGCCTGTATTATGTTGCCCGGAAGAATACTATAAAAGTATTGATAAATGACACTTTGTTTTCTAGCAGTTCACACTTATGTTGGGTTTAAATATCCATCAATTATTAAATATCTTGAACCATTGAGAGGTGATATTTTCACAGCAAAATTTGCTAACTGTCAAAAACTGGAAAAATGAGAAATTTTATGGAATATATTATTGGTATATCAATTTGATCCTCAAACAAACCAATGAGCACTAAAAATTCAGAAAATAATTAATTTGAGAAGTATTACAAACCAGTTACCATATACATTCACTAATGCGAGAAAGTCACTAAATCACATATACCAGCTTTAAATCCTCCCGCTCGAATTAATGTTCCTGTAGAACAATATGCTAACACATTAGCAAATGCATGTAGTGCACGCCAGAAGCATGGTAGACCAATCGGTTCAAAGGATAAAAATCCATGAAAGAAAAAAGGAGCTTAATAAGAAAGTTGACAATTTAGAAACAAATAATGGACATGACTAATGAGATAACCCCGAAGAGGTTCATATAACCCCAGCATAGTTTCAGGTATCTGAAAATATTGCAAATGAAGAGATTAGAATAAATTATTTCTGAACTGGAAAAAGATGGAACAAAAAAGAAATTATCATGGATGAAAATTTTGCAAATACAATATTTGTTGATATAGTAGAACAAAACGAGGATCCGGACCTGAAGTCCATTTATGAATGTCAAAATATAAATGATTGGCGAAAAAGGAAATATGCAATTGAGACTAAATTAAAATCACTTGCAAAACGTGAAGTTTTTGGACCCATAGTCCGTCCAAACACTTGAAGATGTAAAACCTGTAGGCTATAAGTGAGTATTCATACGAAAGCATAACGAGAGTAATAAAGTCATATGATATAAAGCAAGACTTGTAGCATAGGATTTTTCACAAACCTGGAGTCAACTATGATGAGACATATTCTCCTGTGATACATGTAATTATACATGTAATTACGTTTAGATTTCTAGTTAGCCTTCTTGAAGGACTTCATATGCGTCTTATGGATGTTGTGACAATACATTTATATGGATCACTAGATAGTTATATTTATATGAAAATCCTTGAAGGAATGAAAATGTTTGAAGCATGTAAACCCTAGGAAATGTATTCCATTAAACTACAAAGATCTTTGTAGTTTAAATACTATAGGAATTCTTAAAGAGTTTGTAGATTCAGTAAGTTATTTAAAAGAAAAATTCAAGATGAAAGATCTTGGAAAAACAAAATTTGTATCAGCCTAAAGATTGAGCATTTACCAAATGAGTTATTTATCCATCAACTTATACAGAGAAGTTTTGAAATGTTTTAATATGGATAAATCTCATCCCATTCGTTGAGTGCTCCAAAGGTTTTTTAGTCTCTTAATATAAAAAAAATGTACTTTTCATCCTCGAGAAGAAAATGAAGAAATTTTTGGTCCTGAAGTACCATATCATAGTGCAATTGGTTCACTAATGTATCTCGCTAATTGTACGCGACTGAATATAACATCTTCTGTTAATTTATTAGCAAGACACTACACCAACATGAAAACATTGGAATGATTATCTTTGCGGAACAACCGACATGAGAATTATTTTATTGAAGGAACTCGGATACAAGGATAGGCAGATGCTAGATATTTATCTGATCCTCATAAAACTTGACCACAAACAGGATACTTCTTTACATATGCTGGTACTGGTATTTCTTGGTGCTCCATGAAGCAAACTCTAGTTACCACCTGTATCAAATCATAGAAAAATACTTGCACTTAATGGGGCAAGTCAAGAATGTGTATGGTTGAGATCTTTGATTCAATATATTTTGGAAACTTGTAATTTTTCAACTATCAAAGGGAATCGTCCAATATTATACGAGAATAATGTTGCATATGTTGTTCAAATTAAAAGAGGTTGCATTAAAGGTGACAAAACTATACACATTTATCTCAAATTCTTTTTCACACATAAGTTTCAAAAGAAAAAGTGAAATAGATGTCAATCAAATTCGATCAAGTGAAAATCTTGCAGATTTATTCACAAAATCATTACATACATCAACATTTGAAAATCTAATACAGAAGATTGGCATTCCTGGATAGAATGAATATATCAAACATACAAATTTAATTATTAGAATTGATGAATTCTCTCGTTAAGTTCTCTTTAATACAACGAAGATATAATAAATCATTGTATTATTGAAAGGTTAAGATACATAGTAATTCTCTTACAATTTTCATAATAATCTTGTAAATCAATAAAGATAATTACTATAAAAACTTTAATTTAATCTTATTAAATAGTCTTGAAACTTTTTTTTTTTTTTTTGAATTTAAAATATTTGAATATATATTTTCTGTATACCTTAGTTTTCCATTCATTATCATCAAAAAAATTTGTTAAAAGTTTGACATGTCAAAAAATATACACGAAGTATACACCACGTGGACAAAAATTGTCACATCATGTCACGGTGAATATCGCTACGATTTTAGTGTTTTATATTTGGAGATTTAACAAAATGAAAAGGAATTTGAAAATCTATTAAATTTGACTAAATTGTTGCAGCTAGATGTTTCATAATTATTTTTCTAATATCACATCTATATCTTTTAAAAAATTATTTAATAAATATTTTAATATATTTTATTTCTTTCAATCAATCATGTTAACATTAACATTAGTTTCAATCTATCAATGGTAACATTTTCAAATTTCAAATTTTGTGTACTAATCCATAAAGTTACAATGTAAAATTTACTAGTAAGATATACCTCATTCATTCATAAAACAATTGCAATTTAACTAGACGTAGTATAAGTGAATAAAGTTAAATTTTCCAAGTAAAAAAACTCAAAATTTAAAATATTTACAAGTGACACTAAACAAAGTTACAAATGAGATGTGAATAAGTTATGTTGAATCCCATTCAGTAGTAAACCTCCTCATTTACATTAAGTGATTTTGAAAATTAAGTTCAGTATTATGAGTACATAAGACAAGTTTTCGTTCACCAATACATAAGTGAAATAAACAAAAAAATATATTTTGCAAGTGAGTGAGATGGAAGTTTGTATATCTTATTCACCAGTAAACTAAGAACTGATTCATATGTAAGTGATTTTAAAAACATTTAAATATTTGGAATGAATTTGTAAAGCAAACTCTTGTTCATGGCTAATTCTACCTCATTCATTCTCAGCATCTATGAAAGCAAATGAGAAAAGGTATTATTTAAATGTAAATAATATAAGTGAATATGATTGACATGGATAAATCTCATCCGTTATCCGTTGAGTGCTCCAATGGTTATTCGACTCTTAATATAAAGAATGATAATTTTCGTTCCCGAAAAGAAAATGAAAAAATTCTTGGTCCCAAAGTACCTTATCTTAGTGCAATTGGTGCGCTAATGTATTTAGCTAATTATACGAGATTGGATATAACATTTTCTGTCAATTTATCAGCAAGATATATTTCTACCTCGATACAAAGACATTGGAATGGTATTAAGCACATATTTTGTAACCTTCGACATGAGATTATTTTATTCGAGGAGCTTGGATTTGAGGATTGGATATGCAAATGCTGGATATTTGTCTGATTCTCATAAATCTCGATCACAATTAGAGTACTTGTTTACATATGGTGATACTACTATTTCTTGGCGCTCCACGAAGTAATCGATTTTTGCCACTTCATCGGATCATGTAGAAATACTTGCACTTCATGAGGTAAGTCGAGAATGTGTGTAGTTGAAATATTTGATTCGAGATATTTTGGAAACTTGTGATCTTACAACTATCAAAGAGAGTCCCACAATATTATACGAGAGTAATGTTGCATGTGTTGTTTAAATATATGTCCATCAAATTCACTCAAATGAGAATATTGCAGATTTGTTCACAAAATTATTGCCTTCATCAACATTTGAAGGTTTTTAATGAGGTAGTCGGCTAAGTATTATAAGAATATTATACTCTTTTTTGTCAACTAAGATTATGGGTTTTACTTAGCAAAGTTTTAAGTAGGCATGCTCTTAAAATGTGAACATTAAAGGGGATGTGGTACAAACATTTAATGGTGAATTTATCACTTTTACGCTTAAAGGGTTTTTTATTTTTATAAATTGTTTTTTACAAATTCAAGACACTGGTAGCAGAGAATATACTTATCTTATCTTTTTATTGAAACTCTCATATACTTGTCTTATCTTTTACTATTTTATTATTATCTACAAAACCGCCTAACCCTCCTATTTCCAGTTTCCTACCAATATTTCAAATATTGTTTCTAATTTCTGAAAAGTAAAAGTAGGGAAAATTACTGTTATCATTTGTTTTTATTAGATTTCGAGAATAAAGCTAATTATGATATGAAGTTTTTTTAATTTTGATTATAAAAATTTTATTTTCAGAGTGTTACAAATATTTTAGTTAGGACAAAGTTAAACTAAATATTTAGTATTAAACTTTGAAATTTGAAAATCTAAGCAACAATTTAAATATCACTTATGAAAATGAATTTTTAATACATTTTCTCTCATTAATTATAAATATTATGATTTAATGATGTTATACAGAGAAGTCTATTATTTTTCCCAATAATTTAAAATATTTCTGAATTTTTATTTTATTAAAAAATATTTAAAACAATAATTATAATACTAAAATATAATTAAAATTTAAATTTTAATATTTTTGATTTATTTGAACTTTTACTTGCGTAACAGATAATTTTCTAAAATTTAATACTCAGTTAGTTAGTTAGTAAGAGTATTTTAGAAAAAAATGATCAAGGCGTTCAATTAAAAAAAAAACGAACAAATATATGACGGTGTTTTTGAAATACCACCAGATGGTTTGTGTTTACTTGTAATTTAATTTTTTATTACTTCAATCATATATTTAAAAAATAAAAATAATTAATTAAATAACTAAATTTCAGGAAATATATAAAAACTACAGGACAACTCAATCATTTACCAAAACATTTATGTTGACATTAGAAATTAATATTTTTAAGGACCAGAGTAATTTGAGATTAAAATATGCATACTTTATTTTTTATTAATTTGTATTTTAAATTTTGTAAAGATGTCCAACTATTTTGAATAATTAACTCAATGTTATATTTAGTTTTTTGTTAATACTTTTGTCATTAAAATTATTATGTGGTAAAAAATATTATATGTTATTATTGTATTTGAAAATGTCTGACTATGAACTAATAATAAAACACTGAAAATGACTCTAAATTAATAATAAAAGATTAACAAAAAATGAAGGAAAAAGGGAAAAATTAGGAATGATTCGAAACCTGTACAAATTTTATAGGGAAATTGATGGAGAGTAAATAATTTAGAGGGCGGAGACAACCTATTTTTAACATTTTTCTAAATTTTAAAAAATTTGTTTATGTTATTGACGAAATTTCCAAATTATTAATAGCAGTTGGGGTTGATATATGGAATGGAAATGAAGGCATGATTAAGGTTGCTCCAATGGAAGAAGTTGAAGTTATACACTCATGGTCGGCTCCAAGATCCCTCAGCACCAGCCTCATGTACTCTTTTGCTCAGGTTATGTCTATGCCTCTCCTCTTTCAATTTCTAGTCACCTACTTTCTAATAGCTTAGTTGTGCTTGTTCTTGTGTACAGAGGGATGACATTGATATGCTCGATGAACCTCTTTATGCTAATTTTCTTAGGGTTACAGGTCTTGAGAGGCCTTACCGGGATGAGGTTCTGTCCAAAATGGTATGTTCAACCTCAGCTTTTATGCTTTTCTGGTTACTTGGACTTTGTTCCTTACGCTTGATGTTTGAATTTGTTTTTTGTGAACTGGAATAGGAATGTGATGGAAATAAGGTTGTAAATGATATCATATTTGCTCCAGGTGGAAAGAAATACCGATTCGTTAAGGTAATTATGAAGCTCTTGTATCTTTGAATCTTTCTTTTGCCTCTTTTGTTTGCTAATTTAGCAGTTCAACCTTTGAAACTATCTAATAACCTGAGTTTTGTGTACTGGTTCTTATTTCTCATGCAAACTTGCTCTACAAGCTTGTAGATTGATACGCTTTCTATGTACTTAATATTTCAAAATAAAAATGTCATTTTCAGTGGTTGGTCCTGTAAGAAGATCCTACCCTTCAAAACACTTTTGCATGAAATGTCACATTACATTTGACAGGTTTTGTGTTTTTACGTTATTGCACTTGAAAATGTCCCCAAGTTACATTGAAAAGAGTTCAAAAACCATTTGTCTTATCCTTTTTACAAACCGAATTTATTCTACAAGTGTTTTGCTAGATTATGTGGATATCCATCTTATATTGAATAACATTTCCTCTAAAATTTTAGAAGTGGTAACATTAATAACGTCTCAATTCATGTAATACATTAAAGATGGTATGGGAGAAGGTTTTTGATTGTTCTAGAGGGTTACATCATGGAAAATTTGAAATCGGAGGGGTGTTCGACTTTTTGATTTGATTATCTTTTTACATATTCATTTTCACTTAATTTCCCACAGCATATGGCCAAGCAAAGGGTTCCTGGTTTGACGAAAGATTTGATGAAGAATGGAAAGCATTTTATATTGATACGTAATCCTCTTGATATATTGGTATGGTTTTGTAAAGTTTGGATAATGACAACCGATTAATTATGTCATCAAATACATACATTAATTAAGATTTTCAATGAGTTAATAGTGGATCATATTCAGACTGATAGCCCGTAGATAAGAATTAACCTTGATCCCCAGTAAAAATAGAATAATAGGTGTTAGATATACCCTTTAGCTGCTAATTCAGAAAATTCTATTTTACCTGACTCACTGGCATATATAAACTCTATTTTGTTGTCTGATAATGTTTTGGCAGCCATCCTTTGACAAGGTTGTGCCTCCGTCCTTTCTTGAGTTAGGCTTGGGAGAGCTGGTTTCTATATACAGTGAGCTCTGTGAGTCGGGGAGGCCTCCACCCATCATTGATGCAACAGAATTACAGCAAGATCCTGAGGTTGGAACCACTATCTTATGTTTGTATTTTATTTTATGGTTTTTCTTTTGGCAATTTCTTTAAATAAGGGTGTAATGCTGCTAAATATCAGTATTAAACTATGTAATTTTGAGTATGAGGTTCGTTGTATCAATACCTAGTGAAAAATCTCATTTTGGAGTTTCATTGTAACAGTAATGTTAACTTAATTGTTAAACCAAATTATCATAACAGTTATCACAAATACGTTATTGAAGTAAGACGCAAGCATAATTGGATTGATATATAATTGGTCACCAAAGATTGAATGTGATTGACATAGGATATTCATATTGCTTAAAACTCACGGGTGTAAAAATCCTGATGGATCTAGAAGATGAGTCATTCTAGATAGAACATGCCTTTTCTACATAGTGAAGGTTTCTATCTGAAGAATTTGAGGTTCTTCATAATTCATAGGACAGTAATTTGATTATTTTTGGATAATTCATGTGTCCGGTAATATGATGGACAAAGGAAGGCTTTAGCTCGTAAGAAATCAGTAAAGCATGTTGACAATATCCTAAAGACTCAGTATTGATTTCTTGCTCCAGTATTGTGTTGTATTAATGAGCTAATTGAGTTGGTCATACATTGAAAGCTACTTGATTTCCTAATTTTAGATTACTCTTTTCCACCATTGTTTCCTAGTATTATGAGTTAGCAAGCCACCAATATTGTTAGAATTTTGTAAATCTTACATTTTTCTTTTCATTTTGTTGATGTGCAGGCTACTTTGCGTGGTCTTTGCGAGGACTTGGATATTCCTTTTCAAGCTTCAATGCTCAAGTAAGAAAACATCAAATTTGAATGCATAAGTAAGCTGTAAAATGTTTTTTTCTTATCTTTTTGATCTCTTTGTAATGAAAATCCTTAAACCAATTTTTTTTAATGTATTCATCCAATTTTAGTAAGCTGTAAAATGCTTTTGTTAATGTACTGCTTGAAAATGTTCAAACATTTTCAGATGGGAAGCTGGTCCAAAGAATGTAGATGGTGTGTGGGCACCGTGGTGGTACAAAAGTGTGCATGAGTCGACATGTTTCACGCCCCCAAAACAATGCCCAATGGTAGGTAGCAACTTTATTGGCCATTTTGTTCCAACTGGCATAAAGGGTCATACGTTTTTTATTAAGCGTCTCGCTTTTGGACCATTTCAGTCTTGTTTTTCATGTACTGGTAAAGATTATATATTCACTTGATGAGCGTGCCTGCAATTTTATTTTCTAAGTTGTTGAGATTGCACAGATGCTAGTCAATTGTGATTTCCCTTTTTCAATTTTTCTATTTGGTTTAAATGTTTCAGCCATTCCCTTTTTCTCTCTATGAGTTGCTGGAGCAAAGTTTACCTTTCTACAACATGCTTAGGCGCCATGTGAGACAGACATCATCTCTTCTGAAATCATCCTTACCTCAACCAAAGCTTCCAGTTCCTGCAAATGAGAGGATACTCGTGTGGGTTGGTGATGAAATTGTGCCCCGTTGTAGTGCAAAGGTACTCGAGTTCACAAAATTTCTTAAAATCTACTGTCAGATATGTATATTAACTTTATGTGCTTTGATGGCCATATTTTGTAGGTTTAACTTGCTGACTTTGTGGTGTATGTAAGGTTTCTGTGTTTGACTCAGTTGTCCAAGGTGGCGATTCGGTGTGGGAGGGGCTTCGAGTTTATGATGGAAAAATATTTAAGCTTGATGAACATTTAGATAGGTCAGCAATACAAATCTAGAAATGCAACTATACTGATTCTTGCTGCCGATATGCTTGCCAAAACTAGAGTCAGTCTTTATTTTGTAGCATAATATGTCGCCGTTGCCTTTTGTTTCAGAAAGATTAACAAATATATACGATGAGTTTTTGGATTATCCTTATTTTCCAAATACCCAACAGGAGCAAAATAACCATCTTATTATTTCTGCAACAAGTTTGATAGTTCTGATCTTAAATGAACTTCTTAGTACAGTTAAATCCAGGATGAATTTCTGACTGTCAGAGAAAAAAGAACAAATTGTTCTCGTAATACTCCCCCTCACGCGAAAGCCGACCTTTACTTTGAGGCTGGTCACACCAAACCATGCGTGGCAATTGGGGATAAATTACAATGGCAGAGGTTCGAACTCAGAACCTCATGCTCTGATACCATATTGAAATTACCAATTGACCAAAAAGCTTAAGCTATTAGGTAATGGGCCCAATATGTATATCTAACAATAAACAAAGTTTGACATGCTAATGAGATGGCTCAGTTATTCATTATTTCTAATAAATTGTGGAAATTGTCGGAGCATGGACCATATATGAAATGTATAAGAACCACAAATCTTAGTAAATTCTTTGAATATTGCAATTTGTACAGTCTTTGTTCTAGTACTGAGTCAATAAACTGTTCACTGACTTCCAACTTTATCTCAATTAATCAGACATTTTGTTTCTAGATTCATACTATAAATTTCACGTACTTATGGGAATATTCTAACTCCCTCAATGCAGTTTCTGATCATTGATGTACGACAATTCCCTTTCTTCTAAGCAATTATTTGTGCCCTTTTGTAAATTAATGCCTAGTGACAGTTTTGTTTTCCTTTTCTTTTTAGGTTAATTGACTCT
>JAYMTB010001258.1:0-11273 GCA_036897585.1 Francoa sonchifolia
TAACCTAGTTTTGTGTTTGATTTGTAAACGACATAGGAATATGTAATTTATCTCACATAGCCCAATCAATTATGAGATTAACTTGATTTCTAAAATTAAATTCACATAAGAATATGTTGAACCATATTTTAGATGTTTTACTCATAGCGAGTTCGGAAGAATACTATGAACATTATAATTGGGGTTAGCATAAAGGATTTTACTATAGTTTCATGACAACAATCTTATTTTGACATTTCATCGTAGGGAGATTCAGCAACCTGAGCGCTTAAGACATTCAGATTTCAATTTTTGTCTTTGCGTAATTATTTTTAGTTGAATCATTAATTCATAGTTGTTTAAGTGTTTTTTGGTACTTAATTCTCAATTTTGCAAACAACAAATTAAACTCTAACATCATTTTTATTTTATTTTATTTCAATTTCTATACTCAATTTCTCTTTTTAATATTCAATTATCGTGGAAACGATACTTTCTCATCATTTTATTATTTGATTGTGACACGTATACTTGTGTAGCATATCTATAGTTAAGAACGCAATATCAACTCCCATTACCCATTACAAATATTTGTTAGTGAAATGATGTGGCATATTTTTATCCATAACAAAATCAATAAAATTTATTTTAATTATACCCATACCCGTACCCATACCCATACCCATACCCATACCCATACCGACATTCAAAACTTCATTTTTTTTCATTGAAACAACATTTCTAAAACTCCATCTTCTCCATCATTTTAAGGTTTCCCAAATACGGGTGTCCAATTTGAATTTGGGATTAAATAAATGATTTTGGGGTTGAAAGATAGTGTTGGCTTTGAGAAAGTGGTTTGAGTTGAATTTTGGGGTGCTATATTAACGATTTATGTTGAATTTGAATAGATTTTGTGAATAAAAATGGTGGAGATGATGAAATTTTGTGGATTTGAAAATAATGCTTTAACGGATAAGACAAGTTTGATGGGTTTTGGGCTTGGGTTAAAATATGGATATGGGTATAGCTAGGAGTATGGGTATAAATTTGGAAAAGTTTATTTTTTCTGTTACGTGGATAATTTTGATTGGATAAAAAATGTGACTCGCTAATGGAGACCATGGAGATGTGTAATGTGTAATGGGAGACGACGGAACTTGCTAAAATACAATTACGAGATCATCATATAATTTGTATTAAATCGATATCAAATTTCTTCAATGCATATTTTTATTAGAATAATATTATTTGTGACAGTCCTATTAGTATAGTTATTAATATGCGACCAATATACTTTTCAATAGTATTTTAAAATAAGACAAATAATTTATTTATTTATTATACTTTTCAATAGTATTTCAAAATAAGACAAATAATTTATTTATTTATTTATTTATTATTTATACTTGTATTGAATGATATGAATTATTTCCAATTTTCAAAATAAATTTAAGCTTTCAATTTCATTAATTAAACCATAATTTTCAGTAATTAATCCCTTTTTATCATTCCATTAACACTAATTAAAACTTTATCAATAAATTCAAACCTTTTTCAAGATAACCGTTTTTTCCCTTCCCTCTTCTTCACCACTCGAAGAAACTCACCGCAATCTCCCATCGCCTTTCGCCGCCATTAATCCTCCGTCGCTGGTAATCAAGACGGTACTGATTCCACGAATCCACCTCCAATTGCACCTAACAATGCCATTATGAAACGATCGTTCGATCACGTTTCCACAAACAGCCTCGACTCCTGTACAGAAATCCTAGGGTTCGAAAGCTCAACCGAAAAAATGGACATCTCCATTCCAATAGTGGAGTCATCAATTCGATCTTTGAATGAATCAAGATCAAGAAAAAGATTCAAGCCAAGGAGAAAAACAGAGGTGAGCGATTTTCCGCCATTTTTGTCTATACTGGATAGTAATGGAGAGCCGAGATTTGAGATCCAGAAAGAGCATATGAATGGACGGTTGGAGATCGTTATGGTGAGGAAAGATCGATCGGAGATTGTACGGAGTCACGGGAGCGATGGTGAATTGAGATTGAAGATTGTGAGTTCTATCGAAGAGGAGATTTGTGCAGCAGCGAATTGGAGAGCCAAGAGGACGAATTCGGATTTGTGTTAGTTTTTTTTGGCGGTAAATCCGAAAATTCAAAGAAATTTTTTAACATTGGAATTTCAATAATGATAAGATCGATTTTCAACTTTGTATTAACAATGGAATTCGATTCAAAGTTTTTAGTGTATTGCTAAGAGATTTTACCAATTGAACCAATAGATATTTACTCGGTTCGGTTTAGTTTAATTGATTTTGCATGTATGAGTGAGTTTGATATTATTTAATTTTTTTAAATTTACTTTAAAAAGGGTTTGTAGAAGTTGTTTTTTAATAACTATTTTAAATTATATATTGGTAAAATTTGGAGAAAAAAAATAAATTACAAGGTTTTTTTCAAAAAGGTGTATGGTAATCTATTTATAGGGTGTTTAAATTTTGTAAAATGATTTCTTTAATATCTTATAGTATAATTTGGAAGATAAATACTTTTTAGTTAAAAAAAAAAAAAAAAAAAAAAGGGTTAAAAATTCAATTCCCATAAAAAAAAAAAAAAAAAAAAAAAAAAAAAAAAAATCGAAGAAGCACATTAAGATTGTCATATGAGTTAGGCTAGTCTGAAATTCCATTGTTTGGTCTGAAAAATTTAGGGTTCATATTTATATGAATTTGGGTCAACCTAAAATCTAATTCAGGTTGAGTTTTATATATTTATATAACAAAAGTAAAATGGTAGTAATGAACAATAATATAGAAGAACAAACTGAAACTCCATTGATTAGTTTTGTTTTGTTTTTTCGATTTGATTGCATTATTAAATTATTAACTTAACAAAGTAAGGTGTTATATAATTTTTATAATAATTTTGTTAGTGTTCAAAGCATATAAGTAATTGTTTCAAATTTATTGGTTTGATTTTCTACTAGGTTTGATGTTATGGTTGATAAGTATAATGATTTTATTGTGTAAAATTATTTTATTTTAGGCTGGCCCGAAGCTCGTTTAATAAAGTGAGCTGAGTTTGGAGTCACATTGGAATATTTGATTCCGTCTTAATTTAGAGTTGAGTCTAGTAATTTGAATTTGGTTTGAGTTTGGGCACTAGTTAGTGTAGCTCACACAGCTCGATTGGCAGGCTTAACGCACATACGTTCAAGTTGTGTTAATGGGATTAAGCATTTTGATATTTTGGAAGATCATGACTTAGTATCAACAGGTTGGCAGAATATTGCCGAGCTGTTATAAATGATATAAAAGCAGTTGGTTAGTCTTGTTACAATGTTGGAACTAAGTGTTATGCGGGACTAAGTGCTATATCGCGCGCACGAGTGAGAATCACCTCTTAAACCTAAGGAAATAAGTGTTACACTCGGATACGACAAGAGCTATTTTTGGAACCTTACAAGCCACCTCTAGATTCCGACACGTTGATGAAAAAGATTTTGAAATGTTTGACTGACTAGAACGAGATTGTCATGTACTTGAGTGGAGAAAATTGTGAGATCTCACATTCCATAAGTACAAGAGTATGGTTTATGAAATTGAGTATTTTTACTATCAAATAACTTAAGTTTAAATATTCTTATACAATAGAAATCATGACCGGTATCAATAAGTTGGACGGGACAAAAAAAATATATATATAAAAGCTTAATTCTCAATTTACGTCATAAACTATTAGGGTTTTAACATTTTACTCTCTAAACTAAAAAGAGTTTCGTTTTATGCCTTAAACTCTCAATTTCTTGCATAATTAGCCCTTCCCTCCAATTTCACCTATTTTGGTAGTTAAATATAGAAGAAATTTTGTTTTTAAAATTAAAAAAAGTAAACAATTTTAGTTTTTTTTTTCACTCTTCTTCTTTCTTCTTTCTTCCTCTTCAAGCTTCAACAATGACGAAAATTGAAGCTCAATGATTTATCCTTTTTTCTCACATTTCTTTATTTCCTTTATCCTTCGTTTTATTTTTTTCGGCAATGATAGATTTTCATACACAACACAAATCGCCGTAATCCTGATTTTGAAAAAAAAAAAATTAAATTTCAGTTCTTAAAATTTTTGGAGAAAATCTGTGGGGGTGGAGATTGTACATTTTCGATTACGTCTAGGAACAAGATTTTATGGCTCATTCTTGGATTTTTCGAGAAATGAAACTCGTTTTTTTTTAATGGGTTTGTTTTCTTAGAGATACTAATTCCAAGATAATGAGTTTCTTCAATTTGGAACAAAGAAACACAGAGAAAGATAAGGAGAACATGTAAAATTGGGGAAAAAAATAAGATTTCATCGTTGTTGAAGTTTATTGAAGTTTGGAAAGAAAGAAGGGGGTGAGAAAAAAATATTAGTTACAATCTCTATCCCTCATAAACACGATGTTCTCGTCGTGATCACTCAAATGTTCAAAGATCATTTTTATTGGACGTATCAGATTCTAGAGGTGGCTCATATAGATTAGAGGTGTCTCTCACTCACGCTCTGCAATGTAGCATTTTTGGCACAACACTTAGTTCTAACACGCTAACCACTCTAATACACTTTATAACGACCCGGGTCCAATCCACTAACCCGTGCAACCTGTTAATATTTGACCAAAACTCATTCCGTATCAAAATACTTAAGCTCAAATTGTTTGATAATATAGAAATGCATTTCTAAGAGTCACAAATCATTCTTATTATTTTCCAATGTGAGATGAGGGATTACAATTGTATCTAATCGAGTCAACGCCTTTGGGACTAGGGTTGCAAATGCCAAGTTACTGAAGCCAACTCGGCTCGATTTGATTAGATCTCATGTAATCTCACATTAGACATATATAAGAATGATTTGTGATTTATAGGATGAGATCTTTTTACTACAAAAAAAACTTGGATTTAAACATGATAAAATAGTGGGAGCAAATTTCAACAAGTTACACAAGATAATGGACTGGACTCGGGTAATTAAAAATGGTATTAGAGTAGTTAGCTGAATTACAGTTACAATGTCAGAGCTAAATGTTGTGTGAGACTAAATGCAACGTCATTGAGCATGAGAGAGAGTCACATCTTGAATTCACGTCTAGAATTCTATACATTTGGTGAAAATGATTCGAAAACGTTTGAATGACCATGACAAAGACATCATATCTTTGGGAAGAAGATTGTAATCCTCATTCCATATCAAACAAGTATAAAAAGAATTTGTGATTTATAAAATTAATTATTTCTATTACCAAACAACTTAACCTTAAAAAATTTGAGACAATAGAGAACAAGACTAGGTCCCAACAAGTTGAACAAGATAATGCGCTAGACTTGGATCATTATAGCTCAAGTTAAGATTGACTCGTTATCTTATGAACCAAGCTTAAACTTAATTTTGAGCTTGTTTACTAAACAAGCTAAGCTCGAATACAACAAAGCTCGGCTTATAAACTTAGGAACCCAACTTTTTATAAAAAAATATAATATATTTATCAATTCTTTAATACTAAAATGTAATATTGGCTCGTTTGCCAGCATAAATAAAATATAATATGATATACGAAAGTTTTAAGCTAAATTAGACGTGTATTAGAGAATGCTAGCATATAAATAACGTATCCCATAGAAGAACATGTATGTATAATTATATTTATAATTTAATTAATCAAATATAATATTCAATTTATACTAGCATTACATACTTTATTCTTATTATTTTCATTATTTTCAAATGGGTGACGTATTATATATGGAATGTATGTATTACATTAATAATGTAATATTGCATAATAATGACGCTATTTATATTATTTTATAAAATACATATTACGTGTTAATTTTTTAATTTCTTCGGTCTTTCCGCCGCAACACTTATTTATATCCCCTTTCACTCCCTCTTCATCTTCGTTCTTTCTGCTCGCAGTTCTTCATATCTTTGTGTTTCTCTCTCAAATCTCTGGTAAGCTTCTTCTTCACTTGTTCGTTTTCTAACTTGATTTTGGTTTGGAAATAGAACACCAAAAAAAAATTCAGTATTTCGATGCTCAAAATAATCTTTACTTTTAATGCGAAATTAGAGAAATATATCACTACTTTTCTGGTTAAGCAACCAACAATTTCTCCTACTTGTCACCCAAATCCACCACTTTATTTTTGTCTCAACGGATACAAGTCATTTGCTTCAAGGGTATTTTTGTAATTTCATACTTAAAACCATTGCTTCCAATATGAAATCACATAAATACCCCTAAAAGCAAATGAATAAATAGTCATCAATTTCTCATATTATAACCCAACATTAAAATATTAAAATTTTCTTATTTCTGCCGCAAAACAACTAAATTTTTATAAAATGTTTTTGAAATAGAAATTTGATGGGGAGAGAGAGACAGTAGCTTAGTCCCAAAGTATTCACCCATCATTTATTCTAAGGGTATTTATGTAATTTTATGCTCAAAATTATTAAAATTTTCCTTGAACTTACAAAAATACCCCTAAAAATAAATGAAGAGCGATTACTTTCCCCTTACTTCTTGTCATGTTTTGGTAATTAAAATTGGTTTTGAATTTTTTTTTGCATCGTGTTCAAATTATCCTCCCTAGTATTCATTGAATCAGTAATTAAGCGGTTACTTTTTTCTTATTTTTTGTCGTCTTAGAATTATTATCCCCACTCTTCATTGTTTAAAAATTACTTTTGAACTAATTTTTCTTTTTTTGTATTGTGTTCAAATTGTCATACCTACCATTCATTGGTACGTAATTAAGTGGTTACTTTCTTTTTAATTTTTCATTGTTTTAGTAATAACATTGCTTATGAACTAACTTTTTTTTTTATATTGTCATTCCTACCATTCATTATATTATATCAGTACTTAAGTGTTTACTCTTTTCTTACTTTTGTCGTGTTTCGGTAAGTAAAAGTTACTTTTAAACTAACTTTTCTATTTGATATTATTTTCAAATTGTTATTTTTACCATTTATTATATCAATAATTAAGCGGTTAAATTTTTCTTACTTTTGTCTTGTTTAGTAATAAAATATTGCTTTTAAATAACTTTTTTTTTATCGTGTTCAAATTGTCATTTTTACAATTCATTATATCAGTAATTAAACGGTTACTTTCTCTTTGCTATTTGTCGTGTTTCAGTAAGTAAAAGTTGTTTTTGAACTGACTTTTCTTTTTGATATTGTTTTCAAATTGTTATATATACCATTCATTATATAAGTAATTAAGCGGTTACTTTTTCCTTGCTTTTTGTCGTGTTTCAGTAAATAAACATTGTTTTTGAACTAACTTTTCTTTTTGGTATATTTTTCAAATTGTTATCTCTACCATTCATTGTATAAGTAATTAAGCGGTTACTTTCTCCTTACTTTTTGTCGTGTTTCAATAAGTAAAAATTGTTTTTGAACTAACTTTTCTTTTTGGTATATTTTTCAAATTGTTATCTCTCATTCATTGTATCAGTAATTAAGCGGTTACATTCTCCTTATTTTTTGTCGTGTTTCAGTAAGTAAAAGTTGCTTTTGAACTAACTTTTCTTTTTGGTATTGTTTTCAAATTGTTATCACTACCATTCATTGTATCAGTAATTAAGATGTTACTTTCTCCTTGCTTATTGTTGTGTTTGAGTAAGTAAAAATTGTTTTTGAACTAACTTTTCTTTTTGGTATTGTTTTCAAATTGTTATCTCTACTATTTATTGTATTTGTAATTAAGCGGTTACTCTTTCCTTACTTTTTGTCGTGTTTCAGTAAGCAAAAGTTGTTTTTACCCTTACTCTTCTCTTTTGTTTCGTGTTCAAATTGTCATCCCGACCATGAATTCTATCAATAATTAAGTAGTTACTTTCTTTTTATTTTTTTGTCGTATTTCAGTAATTAAATTATGCTTTTAAACTTACTTTTCTTTTTTGTTTCGTGTCCAAATTATCATCCCTACCATTCATTATATCAATAATTAAGCGGTTACTTTAGTAATTAAAAATTATTTTTGAACTAACTTTTATTTTTGTATCGTATTCAAATTGTTATTATCATCGTTCATTGTATCAGTAATAAAACGATTACTTTCTCTCTACTTTTTCTTGTGTTTCAGTAACTTTTTTGTATTGTGTTCCAATTGTTATTTTTAGCATTTATCAATAATTAAAAGTCAAGAAAGTTTAAGAAAAAAATAGAAAGAAATTAAAAGTCGAAGAAAGATTGAAAAAGGAAAATAGAAAGGAAAGGAATCGTCGACAGCAGGGTTCGAACCTGCGCGGGCGTAGCCCAACAGATTTCAAGTCTGTCTCCTTAACCACTCGGACATATCGACTTCTAAAATTGTCTTTAAAACCAAATCAATATCAATCGTTTACTGAATCTGATGTTTATCCGGTTTGAAAGACAGTGACAGGAATTTCACTTTTACCAGAGAGACTATTACGGAATTTCACTTTTACCAGAGAGACTATTACGATTGTGTACTTTCCGCAGGAAGATAGAGAGATGAAGAACAATGATGCAAAGAAACTCGCTCTGGACGACAAGCATCAAACAAATCCTGAGGACTCGGCCAAAGACTACAAAGAGACTCCTAAATCTGCAGCTAAGGTATAATACATCTTTTAAGGAGTCATTTCTTTGTTTTAGTCTGTTTATAGCTCTGTTTTGTTGCTCGAGGAAGATTAGGAAATCGATTTTCGGAGATTGTTTCTATTTTGAGCTAATTTTTACCATTTTTTTTAGTAGTTATGATGATTTCTGTGTTTGTTGGTTCTTAGTTTCTTAGACTTTCCTTGTGAGTCGAAAATACTGTAGAGGTATAGGAATCTGTGATAGTGTTGATTCAACTTGCATGTTGCTGTAGAACTATGAAATTAATTTATCTGGTGTTAGATTTCTTGTTTAGTTTATGTATAGCTCTTGTTTGGTTGCTGGGGAAGTTTAGGAAAGTATATTTTTGTCTGAAAATTGTTTCCAGAGCTGATTTCACCATTTTTTAAAGTTGTTTTGTGATTTCTGAGTTTCTTCTTAGTTTTTAGAGCTTTCTTGTGAATCGAAAATAGGGTAGAAGTATGAAAATCAGTTTGATAGTGTTGATTCAACTTGCATGTTGCTGTAGAACTATGAAGTTAATTTATACAGGAGTTCATGTTTAGTTTGTGTATAGCTCTTGTTTGGTTGGTGAGGAAATAAATTTGTCTGAGATATTTTTAATTCTGAACTGATTTTACCATTTTGCATTAGCTGAGATGATTTCTAAGTTTCTTTTTACTTTTCTAGAGTTTCCTTGTGAATCGAAAATAGGGTAGAGGTATAGAAATAAATTTGATAGTGTTGATTCAGCTTGCATGTTGATGTAGAACAATGAAGTTACTGATGCGCTAGGAGTATATTCACTAGCTCATACAGTTCGGATGATTTTGGTGCGGGTTTTGTATGAGTAAAATTAATAGCCTTTTATTTCTAATGATTAGATATGGGAAACAATTACAGATTTCTTTCAGTTGTTATAAAATTTTCATATCAGGTTTTGCTTTGGTCCTATTTTTTTATGAGTTAAAAGAGCATTGGAGAAGAATATACTGTTATAACAATGAGTTTAAGCTAATAGGTTACATGAGCATGTCAGAGGGCAATCATCATTCGGATTTAATACTTTTAAGATGAATTACAATAATCAATAAGAGGAGAACAAAGCAGCATACCTCAAATTTTGACACTTGTGAAGCAATATATTTCTCTATGACATTATTATGTGCCTTGCACCTCATCTAACTCTGACACACAAAACCTAATGGTATCATAGGGGTTGATTGGTTCTTTTCTAATTGCTTTGAAGATATTTGTTCAGTGAGATGCTTTGGTTTATCTATGTGCATGCACATGCCTGACGATGAAACTTTCTATCTTTGATTGCCTTTGCCTCTGAGTTCAAGGTTTGAAATTTCTGAGGTACAGGCCCACATAAATGTCGGACCATGGAGGGCCAATTAAGCAGAATGGCCAAACGGTCCTGAACATTTTGAACTATTATTGTTTGGGTATCCTTCATCCCCATGTCATGTTTGGCATATTAGGAAGCAAAATCAAGCAAACATTCTTTCTTTTCATTAGTTTATCATTTCCAGGTTTGATATCACTGTTTTCATGATGTTTATGGTTGCCAAGTAATAATACTATGGCCTATTGCATGCATTCATTCATTCTTCTTGCCAATTAGATGAAGCATTTTATGCAATCACCATCTATGTTACTTACATGATTTTGGACTAGAATTCAATCTATAAGTCTCCTCAGGTGCTGTTGGGGCTGGGTTATTAACAAAATTATTCAATATAATTTAGACAAAATATGTATTGCTTAATTTTTTTAGATTCATGTCGTATGAAACAAATTACAAAATTTTCAATTGAACTATATTGAATGGTTAAAAAGTTTGTCTAGTTTCTCGAGAAAATGTCCTTCATGCTAAACAAGTTTTGAATTGGCAAGACAGAAGCCACAGCTTGCCTCGATTGATGTATATGCTGCACAATGTGCATATTGCTGTAAATGGAGGGCAATGTCTACACAAGAAGAGTACGAGGAAATTAGAAGTAAACTGATTGAAGAACCATTTGTTTGTGAGAAAATACTAGGTGTGTCTTGTGATGATCCTGCTGATATGAACTATGATGCCACTCGAATCTGGGTCATTGACAAGCCAAACTTGCCAAAAACCCCGAAAGCTTTTGAGAGAAGTTTGCTGATGAGAAGGGATTTTTCAAAGTTGGATGCTTATTATCATACACCGACAGGTAAGAGACTGAAAAGCCTTTCCGAAGTAGAAGCATTTATCAAGGCAAATCCAGAGTATGGAGGCGTATCCATGTCAGAATTCACTTTTTCTGTCCCGAGGGTAATGAAACATACAATTCCCGATAATGTTGCGAAAGAGAAGAAGGCTCCTGCTTGCTGTAATAGTAACTCTAACAAAAAGACCAAAAAATGAAAGATGTTTTAGTGAATCGGTTGTAATCCTAGGCAGCTAAACTTTGCAGACTTTTACCTATGCCATGTATTTAGCATATATATATATATGGGATACTTTTTGAGACACAGTTCAACATGTGAAAACTAAGGAGATGGGGGTGATCGCCCGGAGCTATATGGATTTTGGTTATTTTGAACCGTTATTGATGCAGTCAAGCTTCCATTAATGTACATATTCTGTCTCTGTTTGTTCAATGCTTTATGTGTACTGTGATTTGTTATTGTCATGTATGTCGGTTT
>JAYMTB010001259.1:0-11270 GCA_036897585.1 Francoa sonchifolia
ATTTCCATAGACTTCCATGACCTACTTGATGCAACAGTTGGTGAGCCAGTATCTGCAGAACATCAACCCATAACATATAGCATCAGTTTCGCCAAGCTCCTATACTATCAGACCGTAATACAGACTCAATTGCCATATAAAGATCCAATACACACAAATTTGACACACTGATATCCCTAATACGCCAAAATATAACTCAGACAAATGCTAAAGCTATACAGAAACGCGTTTCAAATAGAAATGTTTAATTAAAGTGAAGCTGGCTTACTTAAATCTTCTCAAGATTATCAAAAACACAAACAGAAAAATTCTACGCCTCTAACAGTTGGAAGTTATAGATCCACATCAATATCTCCTAACACAACACGTATACTTCACAACAATCAAAATGCAGGAAATGCAAAGAACAAACAACCATACAAATCAATAACAAACAAACAGAAACAACAAAGCTAGAATGATCATATCGAACCTCCTTGCGTAAACCTTGCGCCAAGCTTCGCATAAGAAGAGAGCTTCACATCGAGATCTCCCTCGATCTTCCGCGCCTCTCTCCTCAGTTCCTCCCAACCAGATTCCTGAAGCTCCAAACTCGAATCCGTCATCTAAAATCTCCTTCTATCGAAAATCCAGATCTGAATCTTCTCCCTAATTCGATAATCGTCCTCGTTTCACTTCTCTTCTGATTTTTCTGCTCCTCAATTTGCCGTTGAAATTTCCTAGCTTTCGATCCGTCTATCAAATTAATGATCCTCTGCGACGCGGGACGCGTGGCATCTCAACCGTTTATTACTTCATCACATACAGATTCGCGCCTAGTTGATGGGCCGATGGGCTTGAGTTGGGCTGGGCCGATGAGCTTCAATCCATTATTATTGAACTTGAGTGGGCTGAGCTTTTGTCTATATTGGGCTTGGACCAAACTATATTAGCCCCATCAACCAATGGCTTTAATTTGAATCTAAATCCGGCCCAGCCCAATATAATTTTCTATATACATCTCTTTTTCCCTTTTTTTTTATATACTATTGAATGAATAAATTTATGTAATATAAAAGAATATAAATTAATGAAACAAAAATCATTGACCATTACATCAAATACTTAATAAATGATAAAATATGAAACGATATAATACCAAGACGTTCGTGTTGACCTTATCTCTTACATAAATAATTTTTCGTGAAAATGAATTTAAGATTTCCCACCAAAATAATGGCAAATTTTTTTTTTCCTTTTCGTAGCAAATGCTTATCATAAAATTTTTAAATTTTTAAATTAAAAAAAGGGGATGTTTTTATTTTTTATAAAATATGCAATTTTTATATATTTTCAAAATTATAAATATTTTGGCAGAGTGTTACAAAAATTTCTCTGAATGCCAAAGCGAAAAAAAAAAGACATAATTACAATTTAGAAAACTTTTTGTTATACTGCGTAACATACCAAATAACAAAATGTCTATCCAAAGTTGAAAAAGATGACAAAAACTTGTTCTCAAAGTGTGGATGTTTAAGTTTTCCTAATAATATTGATTTTAAGGCAAACAAAAGAATTGTGCTTTAATGGACCACAATGCAATTCCTATAGATGATTATGACTCCTTATTTACTGATTTCTTAGTTGTTTGAGTATCTATTTCAAACTAGTAGATTATTATTGGTAGTGATTGAGATGAGAAAATTTGTTTCCCCCATTTATTCTCTTTGTTGTTGGCCAATCAAAATTGAATTAAATAACCATTTATTTATTTTCTTTATTGTGGTTACTTTTGGTTAGTGAGTGGAATGTGGTCCATTAGATAATAGGACCAACCAAAATACTTTCATCTCCATGCTAACAAACTTTTGTTTTCCATATTCTTTATGTATATTTTGTTGATGTCAAAATTGTGATTATCCGGCTCAAATTCGAACATCGACTAATATTAAAATAGTGATCCGATGATATGAATTCTCGAAATAAGATAAAAAAGGAATCGTTATGGTTGTCGGACTAGGGCCTGACATGAGACTTTATGACTACTAAGTCAATTTATGAACAAAACTTATAAATTTCTTAGAAATTAGAATCTGCTTGAATGCACTACGAAGACTATTATATATAGTGATTGGGGTTTGATCAGTTTATCAAATTGAACAAAAAATCTACTAAAATAAATGTTTTCTTAATTATTTCGAATGCCAATTCAAATATGACATGTATAGTAGTTATATTAGATTACGAATTTTACTAACAATAACAAAATGAGACACTTTTATCAAAATAATAGGCAATCTAATTAGACTTAGAATTAAATTAATATAAAAATATCGAAAAAGAAAAACAAATCAAATAGGATAAGAACATAAGGTCATCTTAAGAAAGTGACAAAGTAACAATAGATTAAATTAAATCCTTGTATTTTGGCAATTATAATGAAGTTAAATGAGCTAAACTTTTTTAATGAAATAAAAGAAAAAAAAAATTCTAGTTACCTATTTTTTTAAATTATAAACATTTAAAACCCGAACTCGAAAACAAATGACCAACCGCAAAATTTAATTTAATTAATGTGCTTTCACACTCATCTAACAAATAATTTTTTTTTTTTCAAACTAAGTTTAAAATGAAATTTTTTGAAAAAATATAACACTTAATTTTAAGTCGAATTTGTCACACCTATTTTAGTTCTATGTCCAAAATCAAAATATACAAGATCTTCAAAAGACAAACCAGAAATGGAAGTAAAACATTGGATACTTGACGAACAATGCCGATAAAACTGAATCTACAAGATCTTCAAAAGATAAACCATAAATGGAGACAATTTCAAGAGTTCGGGATGAGGATGGAGTCAATAAATGACAAGTCTCACATAATATTACACTGTATTAATGATAAAATTTAATTATAGTAGACAGATAATACTGACATGCGTCTCAATTAATTATTCATAAACTATTTTAAAATTTGTAATATTTTAATAACCGAATGTCAGTACATTGTTCCGGCCACTAAAAAATTTACGTGTTTTAATTTGTTTACTAAACAAAAGGGGCCCAATTAAATAAAAGTTGTAAGAGCCGTTTTGATATGGAAAAGCCAAAATCCAAATACGACGACGTACGTACCGTACAGCACGGATTGATTAGATATTCAGTGGGAGTCTATGTGGATAAATATTTATTTATTTACAACATACGTGTCTTTTTATTTATTATATACCCCAAATTTTGTCATCCCATTTTTTTAATCTATTAATTTTTTATTTGATTCAATTAAAATAAAAAATAAAAAATTAAAGACAAAAGAATTTCTAAACTTTGTCGGTCCAATTTTAATAAGATGATGACTCTGATTAATCGTAATTATGATTATCTTATTTGTTTTAAGAAATTGTTACTTTTTGTTGTTCGTATATGTATTATTACAAGTTTTTTTTTCATTCGATAAAACAATAATAAAATGTTAAATATACATATTGGATATATTACCTAAAATTTTAAATTTTTTGAGTTAATCGATAGTTCAATTTGATACGATAATGCAATTCAGATTCAAACTTCCGCTACTGCAGTTTAATTCAAATTTTATCATAATTTTACAATGCAGTGAGTATATCAGGCTCAAAATAAGACTAGGTTAGTCCACCTTTCAAGACGAAAAAAAATTTACAACCTCAAAATAAGATTAGGTTAATCAACGTTTCAAGCTAATAAAAAATTTCTGATTTTCGGAACGTTAGATATACATATACATATACATATTGAGCCTATTATCTTAAAATTTAAATTTTTTGGGTTTAATTGAATGACGTTTTTATGATAAACACTTTTTAGTTCGATTTTATTATAAAAGTTCAAAATTTTGAACCGAGAAATTGAGTACTCAAATCTTCCGATATTAAGTAGACTTTATTTTATTTATCCGTTAATAAAAAATCAGTCTAATTAATAAGTTCATTGCAATTATAGAAATAGAGTCAAATTTTTTCTCATGGTGAATACCAAAGGCTCTTTATAAACAAACCTGTAACGCACGCTTCCAAAACAATGTTCCAAATTTCCACCCACCACTACCAGCCGTCGTACTTTCAAAGATAAATTTTTTACAAATTCATGATTTTCTCAATCTTCGATCCATGGCTTTTCTCATGAGATTTGCTTGAAATCCCAAATTCTGAAACTCGAAGGAAAAAGAAAGAGAGAGATCGAATCGAATTTCATGAGAAAAATTCGAGGTTTTAAGCTAGGCAAACGTTTAATCCGGGTTTCAAAGTGGGTTTTCCGGCGAACCCGGAAATCAATTGGACACTCCGAACACAAAACAATTCCAAAACTACTCACTTGGGGCCGGCGTTTGAAGAACGGGGCAAAAGCGCTTTGTTCGGCACGACCCAGATCGGGATACCAACAGTTGAGGGAAGACCCGATCGGAGGAAAGGAAATGGAGGTTCCGAAAGGGTATTTGGCGGTGTACGTCGGGAAAAAGGACGGCGAGTTTCACAGAGTTTTGGTGCCGGTGATGTACTTTAATCATCCGTTGTTTGGTGATTTGTTGAGGGAATCGGAAGAAGAGTTTGGATTTGAACATGACGGTGGAATTACGATTCCGTGCAGGTATTCGGAGTTTGAAAAAGTTCAGACGAGAATTTCCGCCGGAAAAGGTTGCCGGAGACGGCGCCGTAGCTGTTGACTGATGTTGGTTGTTGTGCTGATGACGATAGGAATTTTAAATTATTGGGGATAATGATTGTTGAATTTTCGTTAATTAGATAATTTAGTTTTTTAAAGGGTCAATATTTGTTCAATTTTATACTCAATATTTAGATTATACTACTTAATTTTCCATTTTCTTAAAAAACCCAAAATTTCTGACTCTTGACAAAACAATTGTCTTAATAACTCGAGTCGCTAATTTAATTAAACATAATTTCACATTAGGAATAACCAATACAAACAAGAAATCTGTATGCAAATGGATCTCCCATAGGGCCATATAGGCCTAAGTATTTAGGGCTCAAATGGGCACAAGTGTATAAATTCGACTCTGCACGAGTCTCCAAGTAGGACCCAAGTAAACCCATTTCAAAGCAAATTGACCCAAGTGTCCATATAAGGCCCAAATAGACCCAAGTGTCCAAACATGGCCCTACTGCGTTTAGGTGTCCAATTAAGGCCTAATATGCCCTAGTGTCAAATAGGACCGAAGTTGGTCCATTTGAAAGCCCAAATGTCCACTCTCTCTCTCTCATTCCATCACACCCCAAAAACAAAAACAATCCCACATAACCAAAAACGAAAAAAAAACAAAACAAAACAACAAAAATGCCCACAAAAAACCTTAAACTAAACATAACAAAATCCACCATTTTCACCCTCCAAATTTCCTCCCTCATCTTCCTCCTCCATTCCATCACCACCACTTCCCACATCTTCATTTACGCTGGCTGCTCCGAACAAAAATACCAACCAAACTCCCCATTCGAACCAAATCTCAACGCACTCCTTTCCTCCATCTTAAACTCCGCCGCCAAATCAAACTACAACGCCTTCGCAATCGGTAACACCACCACCCCACCACCAGACTCAGCCATCTACGGCCTATACCAATGTCGCGGTGACTTGAACCAACAAGATTGCCAAAAATGCATAGAAAATTCAATCAACCAAATCAACCTCATATGCCCATATTCCTACGGTGCATCATTACAACTAGATGGATGTTACATACGTTACGAACATATAGACTTTTTGGGGCAGATTGATACGAGCGTTAGGTACAAAAAATGTAGTAAACATGTGAGTAATGACGTCGAATTTTTTCGTCGAAGAGATGATGTGCTGGCTGATTTGGAAACCGCGTTGGGATTTAAGGTTAGTGGTTCGGGTTTGGTTGAGGGGTTTGCTGAGTGTTTGGGGGATTTGAGTTCGGTCGATTGCTCGGCTTGTCTTGCTGATGCGGTGGTGAAGTTGAAAACTTTGTGCGGTTCGGCTGCTGCTGCTGATGTTTTCTTGGCTCAGTGTTATGCTAGATATTGGGCTTCCGGCTACTACGATTACTCATCAGGTGTGTTTTTTTTCCCGAATTATGCAACAATGGTTTGGCCGGAAAAATCTGACTCGAGTTTTCCATCCTACAGTTAGTATAAAAAAAATATTTGCATTCATAAAATGTGATTTCCTAATTTTCAAGCGATTTTGGGAATCTAGAAATTGGTGCCAAAGGCATCAATAATATGCTAATTAATTAAGAAATTTTTAGTGAAAAGTTGATTAGGAAGTGATTATGGAATTTGTTAACATAGACATTTATACACTAATCTTGTCGTAATCATTAATTTTTCCCTTTTTTCTTTTGAAATTAAGTAGAAAAACAAAAACCCGCGTCATATAATTTTAAAAAATATTAAATGAAGTTTTTAGTAGCACGCTAGCGGATTACAATAATGAATTTGATATGATATTTGATTATGAAGTTACGATTCAAAAATATGGTAATTGTTATTTGATACGATTAGGTTTAGTTCCTTTTGGGTATTAAGTGTTTAGTACATTTGGAAACACTTTACATTAAAGTTTTTAGACTAATTAATAGTAATTAGATTCTACCTATAATTATCTCATATTCCTTCAATTTATACTTTCTAGAGAGGGAAAGAGAGAGAACCCACCACTTAGAATTTTGAAAGCCAAATAAATGGTCAACTAATAATATGCTTTTAATAAAGTATGTAAATTATTATTGCTTTTCCTTTTTAATTCTTACTACTATATACCCTTTACTTTTTATCTCTTTACAATTTGCTTTTCCTTTGTATAATTTGAGTTCTTGATGTTGCCATTTAATAGTTTACATTTTAATAATTTTGCTTTTGGTGTCATTTTTTCAAAAAAGATTCCAACAAGGAAGATCAAGTTGGAAAAACAGTTGCCATTATTGTTGGTGTGGTAGCCGGTCTCGCAATTTTCATCGTTCTTCTCTCAGTCTGTCGAAAAGCTATGGGTACGTAAATATTTTTCAGTGCTTAGTTCTAATACTATTTGTAATGAATAACGATGATGCTGATTTATTGCACACAGGTTAAGAAAAATACGGTGATTTTTTTAAAAAACGAAAATGGAGGGTTGACATGGAAGGAGGACCCAAATGGATGATTTAATATTCTAGTGGAAGTTGTGAATTAAACTTTTTGAGCATTTTAATACAAATTGGTGGAATGGAATTATATTCTTATCCTCTAAAGTAATGCCATTTTAATATCTATCCAATTCTAAAGGAATAGTGCTTATTCCCTTTACACTATCCAATAAAATCCCATCATATCAAGCTAGACCATATTTGGTAATCAAATATGAAAATTTCTCATTGTTTTTTAATAAAAGAATTACAACTTGGCCGTAAGATACAAAATTTCCATGAAGCCAAAAACTAAAAAAATAACAAAAATGACGCAAATACCAATCAGAAAAACCTTTTGTTGCGAAGAAAAAAAATCTCGCTACAACATGCCTATCCAATTTGTACGGACAAACAAAAACCTGTGCACAAGAAACACATAAACAAAATAGAAAGATGGGCGACCCGTAGGTCACCTAGATCTACTAAGGTTCGGACAAACTCCGACCCTTTAAGAATACGGAAATAAAAATTTCTAAATCTCATAGATACTGATGTGCGATAAGTCCCGCCCTCCATATTCTGAGTAATCCGTTTCATATTCCGAAAAAAAATTCTCGATCTTCAAATTTGTTCATAATCAAATTATTAATTTATTAATCTCAATTTTAATAATTAAGAAAAAATTATTGAAATTAATCATTAACAATAGTCCATTAAGAATTAATAATTTTATCAACTTGGCAATATTACAATTATATAAAAAAATAATAATAACAACCATGAATTTATTATTGAAAAAACAAATAAACCAATAAAAAACATAAAATAAATAAAATCAAATTAAAGCCCGGCAGTAAACGGCACCCCCGTCGCCGGCAACCAAGAACTTCCGGCCAAAAAATTCCCAACAGTAAAACCGCTAACCTGACTAGCACTAGTCAAAACATGGTACCCTTTCCACTTAACCCGACCCGAAGTTCCCGAACCGGGACCCGTATTCATATACTCGGCATAATACAAAGTATCCAAGGCAAAATTTCCGCTCCATTCCATCCAACCCGCCGGATTAATCAAACTATCCAAAAACGTCTTCATATAAACCGTCCGAGAATATTGCTTCCAGGGTCGACCCAAATAAACTTTGGTCGAACTTTGAACCGGTTTCAAATCCGACCCGGCCGTAACCCGCGAATTGTGAATAATTATTCCGGTATTTTGATTTTTATCGGTTCTTCCTTGTGCCGTAAACGTCACGGTTTTGTTCGGAGCTTTTCGGCCGTAAAGATTACAGTTTTGTAATACAACAGCTGCGTTGCCAAATATGAAGTCCACCGTTCCATAAATATCGCACTCTCTGTAAAATTGTCGTTCAGAATGCACGTAAAGGGTGTCCTGATAACCTTCGAAGCTACATTTGTAAAAAACCGACAAATCAGAACCGGACCGGAGCGCTACGGCTTGGTGATTTGCTGCCCCGGCCGTGTTTCGGAATGTCATGTCTTTCGCAATAAATCCGTCCCCGACCACAGCTGTAAAAATATTTTTTTTAAATAATTGTTAGATACATATTTTAATCTCTTATTCAATTAAATATTAATTAATACGAGGAAAATCTATGTTGAATATTTTAATTAAATTTTTTTAAATAATTGATTTTTAATTTGGTTTCTTGCATTAAAAGCAAACAATACTCCCATAAACTAAAAAATACAATAAAAATATAAATTAAAATCTTTCACTTTCTCCATGACATGCTTCTTTGCATTAAACATATAAATATATATTTTTTAAATAATTGTTAGACTATGATATACATATTTTAATCTTTTATTTAATTAAATATTAATTAATACGAAAGAAAATCTGTTGGACATTTTAATTAAATTTTTTTAAATAATTGATTTTTAATTTGGTTTCTTGCATTAAAAGCAATCAATATATTCCCATAAACTAAAAATTACAATTAAAATATAAATTAAAATCTTTGTCACTTTCTCCTTGGCATGCTTCTTTACCTTAAACATATATATTTTAAGCAGTAAGTCAGGCATATATATATATATATATATGTGTGTATACATATGTATATGTATGTATACATTTATTTTCAAAAATAAGAAAAAAAATTTATAAGCAGAAATTGAATTAATTAAAAAAACAAATACTTACCAACAGTAGCTGAATTAAAGGTTGTAGAACCACCACCAACACTTTTACTGCCAGTAACAATTGTTTTCCCAATTCCATCACCAATTAGCATAATATTCTTCAATTTAATCTCAATATTTTCCTTATAAGTTCCTGCCTTAACATATATCACATACCGTCCACTTCCTGACCTTTTCGATGCAGCAGATATAGCAGCCCCAATTGTCTTAAAATTACCAGACCCGTCCTGGGCCACCACTGTATTCGCCTGCGAGGCTGGAGATGGTGTCTGCAGAAGTCTCCGATCGCCAGGTTTGACCCAAGTAGGGAAACCATTTTTATAACTTGGTTCACTATATGGTACCCCATTTAGAGCCAATGTGTTACTAATTAATTCGGACACATTATTTGACATTAAGGGTAGTAAATAATCCGATACACCGAGCTCAATAAATCCGGTTCTACATGTGTCGAGATTTGTAAGAGCAGTGCTTAACCATGTTTGTTGATCAACTTGTGAACATTTGGTGTAAGGATCAACAGTTTTGTTGATTTTTTCAATAGTGTATTGGTAGAGTTTAAGACAATCATCCCATGCAGATTTTTCGAGGCTATTTCGACATTTTTTGCCTAATGAATATGTGTTGACTTCTGCATGCATGGCTCTTTTCAAGGCTAATTCAAGCGATAATTTGTAAAAATCTGATTTTTGTTTGATGGGTGTTTTGCTAGGGTTTTGGCTTAGGAAAAATTCACATGGTTGAGGGTTTGGTGTTTGGCTACACCACGATTTAATTTCCGATGATGAGTAGGCAAAAATTGTGGGGAGGGAAATAAGGAAGAGAAATAATGAAAGGGATATTAGGGAAGCTTGAATTGCCATGGCTATGGTGGTTTTTTGGGGATTGAATGGAGGTAGGGTTTATGGGTTGAGTTTATTGGTTTATATAGAGATTTACATGCAGGCTGCCATGGGAGAATTGGTAGTGATGGAGACCCACGACCTGCTCTCTTACCCATTTTTCATTTTTGTTTTTGTTTTGATTGATAATTACGAGATTATTTTTGAATTATTAGCGGTGGTAGTATCAGGTAGTTCAACTGAGTTTTGTACTAAGAAGGTCTAGGATCGAATTCAGTATGCAAAGATGGTCCGGTAATAAATATGTAATTGCGTTCAAATTGATATATCACCCGAAAGAAAGAAAGAAAGGAAAAAACCAAGAAATACCTTATTGACTTGTTTATATTGATGATATTTTAATTTTACATTATTAGACCCTTAAGTAATGGAAAAAAAAAATAAACAATGGAATTTATCGAAATCCAACTTTGTATATGTTGAAAATATTATCTCAGAGTGAATTACATTTATAAGTTCAACTTTAATATTCACTCTGAGATATAATCGAGTGAATTTAACATGTCACATTTTATCTTATTCTAATCTCTATGTACGTTAAAATATTATATACATAAGAAAAAAGAAAATTGGGATTAGGAATCAAATAATTCACTAAATATTTAATGTTAATTTGTAGAAGTTGACTTAAATTCAAATATTCGATGTATGATTAAATTGGACCCCAAAAAAGGTCAAAGAAATCCAACAGTGATTATTGAATAAAAAGGGAAAGAATATATATTATTTTAATTATGTTCAAATTATTAAATTAAATTATCTATTCCATTACTTTACTTCCTTCCTTCCTTCTTTCATTTATTTATTTTATTAATTAAGTTAATATCTAGGTTATGCTACAAGCAACCCTTATTCATTTATAATATATACTTGTATTTATTTTATATTTTTTGTGTTTCTTCAGTAATTTGGACTCACTCAAGGTAATTTTTTTTTTTTTTTTTATAAATTTAATGAAAGTAAGTCAAGAAAAAAAAAATTAAATTCATGTTTATTTTTTTCATATAACATTATATTATATTATATATTTTTAAATTCGACTGAATCAGCAGCATAGTTTGATATTTCCTTGAAAATGGCTTTTTTTCTTTATTAA
>JAYMTB010001260.1:0-11269 GCA_036897585.1 Francoa sonchifolia
CTCTGACGCCATTACTTCCGATGACAACACTCGATTGCAGCAGCTTGGTTATAAACAAGAACTCAGTCGTAATCTCTCGTAATTTTCCCTTTTCCCTCTTTCTTAATTTCTGCCACATTTCTCAGTTTAGATTTAAAATGCAGTAATTTGTTATTCACCCAAACCCTATAATTTTTTTTTTAAGAGTTGTTTTATTTATTTTTCTGATTAATTAATTATTTATTTTATTTCCTTTATCATGTTCTTTTCCTGGGTTTTTTTATTTTTCTAATTTTTCATGTTCTAGATTTTGAATTTTTTTGTTAGTGTTCTTTTTTAAGTTTTAAATTGTTACTTTTTTTCTCTAACAATTTTTTCATAATTTTTTAGTTTCTTTTTCTTTTTCCTATCAAACTTCAATCTATTATTATATTTTTTTGAGAAAATGTGAAATAAAATGGTAGAAGAGTGAGAGGAAGAAAAAAAAATAAATTTATTTATTTTTAACCGAAAACTCAAAAAAAAAAAAAAATAGAGAAAAAATAATAAATTAAAAAAAAAAAAAGGACCAAAAGGAAAAAGTTGAAAAATATATTAATAAAAATTATATAAAAAATATTATTTTTTATCACAAGATAACATATTACAGTAGAAGAAATTGACAGTGCCTCAAATATTACAAAATATGATATTCGAGATGAAATGAAACAAAGATTTGGAGATCACTTTGTTATGGGTAGAAGGTGGAAGGTGGAAGGTGGAAGGTGGAAGGTGACACATGTACTTATCCTCTAATTTAAACATATAAGTTCAAGGACATAATTTAATCCAAATAGCATAATTCCTCTATAAAAGCTTCCTCCGCAACACAAACACAAACTGGCTAACCATGTCCTAAGATCACTCTGCAAATCCATAATTACAATATTCACTGCCAAACACAGAATGAAATTCTAGCTTATCATGGTATAAGGTTACATCCACTTTCCTGTACTACACAAACCAAGTCCTAATAGCAGAAAGACATCACAATTCACGATACTATTACAGCCAGCTAAGAGATTTGTGCATTTAACCAACCTCTGTATTCACCACAGGAACTTATGTGGTGTGATTCATCATCTAGGTCTCTTCGGCTGCAAGAGAAGAGAGGAAAATAACAATCAGCAAGTGGATTCTTGGCACAACATAAATGGTTCGATGTGAAATAGTAAACCCTTCAATACCATTACAAACTAATTTCGGAATGCATGATTAACAATAAGAGAATCCACCAGTAGTAATTACAATTAGTGAATATCCCTGATCAACTGCAGTCCTATGCCCACACTCACAAGGTAATTATTGGAGAACATCTCTCATGGGAGGCCTCGAGGAGTGTGACAAAACTGAATACGTACCATTTGGCAGACCACTGGTCCACCTTGTCCGGTTACTCATTGTTTGTTCTCCTCAACCTACGGAACATAGAACCAGCTACAAGTTTAAAACCACATGATACTTTTCTCTCATAGATTACCCTTTTCTCTCATAGTTTACCCTTGCAAAGGAAAACTTCCTTTTATCATATTAGAAACTCTTATCATCATTGAAACTCGAATCTTTAAGGTTGTTCCCAAATCCTCATAAAACTTATTGCTCAGCCTCATAAAACTTGATACTTCTGAGCTATTCAGTCATGCAATCTATAGGTTGTTCCCAAATCCTCATAAAACTTTTTACTTATGAAAATGTCGGATATCAATTGAGTGTTTCAACTTTTTAAGCATTTGCTAAGACTCTTGTCAATGCTTGTATATTATACTGGTTGTTAGATGGACAAAAAGAAGAATAGAATTAGGAACGAGAGTTTTAGTTGCAGATTGATGTCTACACTCAATTAGGACAGGTTAATCAGAAGACTTGATTATATCCATATCAATTTCCAGAAACATATAGATTGCATGACTGAATAGCTCAGAAGTATCATTCCACAGTTTAAGTATCATAATTCAAATTCAAATTCGTGCAAATAAATAAATACCCAAACCAAAAGCCCTTCTTGCTTCTATGGGCGTATAACAAACTGCCAATCTTAAAACAATCTTATCTTTATGAATCACTATGCAATGAGATTTAAACTGTAATAATGAGTTACATAATAATCACCTCCATCTTCAGGAAGGTCAGAAGTCCACAAGGTGAGGTTGTCCCTAAGAAGCTGCATAATTAAGGTGCTATCTTTGTATGAATCTTCACTGAGTGTGTCTAGCTCTGAAATAGCTTCGTCAAAAGCTTGCTTAGCTAGGTGGCAGGCCCTTAATAGAAACAAGCAGCTTCCACGTCAAATGTCACCCAAGAATATGCTTCAAACTACTCATAAAGGAAGAAAATGCTTCAAAATTTTCAAAAAAAATAATTGTATTAAACAACCTCTCAGCAGAATTCAATATCTCATAGTAGAAGACTGAGAAATTCAAAGCTAAACCCAACCGAATGGGATGGGTGGGAGGCAATTCAGCTTCTGCTTTACTGGTAGCGGTCTGCAAGACAAAAGAAATAACATAATTTAGACACAGAGCATCCCACATTATCATTAAGTAGATATGAAATTCAATAGGTTACCCTACATTTCAAGATTTCATTTGGAAAACAACAATCCTATGCAGCCAGTAGAATCAAAGACCTATGTCAGATGACAACTACAGAAAAAGTATTATGATATTGTAGGGAAGAAACAGAAAAACTGAGATGCAAAGAAACTTTAGAGAGAGAAATTATTTATTTAGAAATAACGGGAAACTGTACTTTTGAATTTTCAATGCATCTTAGACTAATTCTGAGAGCTGGAAATAAAGGAAAAGAGATATCTTGACAATTATAGGGTTGACTATATACCTCATATGCTTTCATGCAGTTATCAGTAGCCGCTTTCTTCTCATTACCAGCCTTAAATTCTGCAAGATAGCGGTAATAATCTCCTTTCCTGCAAGTAAGATATATTCAAAACATTAAAATCCTCAGACCTAAAGCATCAAACTTCAAGTTCCAAAGAATATGGTGATTATAGTCTCTCACATTTTATAGTAGAACACTATTGATTCACCAGCCATTGCTGAAGGAACGAGATGCTCATCAATCACTGCCATGATGTCATAACAAATAGTTGAAAGTTCTGATTCGACCCTCTGCTTATACTCCTTGATGCGCTTTGCATTTACATCATTCCCTCTACTGTCTTCTTTCTGCTCAAGAGATGATAGTATCCTCCACGATGCTCTCCGTGCACCGATGACATTCTTGTACCCTATAGAGAGCAAGTTACGTTCCTCAACTGTCAACTCCACATCGAGTTTTGCAACCTTCTTCATTGCATCCACCATCTCTGTTTGGGGGGTTAGGGGAAGGGGGGCACGGAAAAGATGCTCAAAACTCAAATCCTTGAACGCACAAAGAAACTTAATGTTATAAACAAAAGAATATAAGATCTTGAATAGTGGGTATCAACAGAAAGCAATTCGAGGAAAATTATCATCCAATAAAGTTTCACAGCACAAAACAGTACGAGGAGCTCAAAAGAGCAAAGATACAATTGGGCCTTAATAAGAATAGTTCACATTCATGGCAATCTCGGGCATTCCTCCAAGCATTTCTGGGCATCCAGAAAAATTATTCTCCATGTACACTACAAAGATGTACTAATCAATTTTCTTAACCTTCGTAATAAGACCCAACAATTATCTGATCCTCAAACTCAAAAAAACAAACTCCCACAAATTTTGAGTCCAAAAAATAAATCCCATATTAAAACTAGTATGATACATCTCCACTAGCCAAGCAAAATAATCCCAAAAACAGAAAGGTCGAATTTTTTTTTGTTATTTTTTTGAAAATCTGGTGAATTAGGGGCAGAAAATGATTTCATTTTTAAACTTAACATATGAGTTATCAAATAACATTTTTGGCCGGCAATATGCTTAACAATCATTGTAAAATTCAAAACAAAAATAGTATGTTCAGCGAGACATCAAACAAGTTTCCTTCTTCGATCATTTTCTCGGGAACCAAACAGAAGGTACTCAAAAATAAAACATAAAGAAAAATCACAATAGAGAAAAGCACAAACAACTTAAGGGCACTTTGTCATTATAAAGTACTTGGGTTCATTAAGAGCAGCACATGATTTTTCAACTCTAGAGTTGAGTTATTACATAATAATTTTGCCTTGCAACGCAATTGTAAAATTCAATAGAATTATTATGTTAAGTGACATCAAACAATTTTCTTTCTTCATCAATTTTCTCAGGAACCAAACAGAAGATAAGCAAAATCAACATCAAAAAAACACCACAATCTTCCTATTAATACACATATAAACACACAGATGCATCAGAATAGAGTAAAGCACAATCAAATTAAAGACAAATAAAGGAAGAAACAGAAAGCCTTAACCATCATAGCGTTCAGCCTGTTCAGATAGTTTAGCCAGGTAGACCAACTTCTCGCGATCTTTAGAGGAAGCCATGAGTCCGATCTATGAGTATTAGGAAGGGAGAGCAGGGTTTTCGATTGACAGAGACTCGCAGTAGTATAAACGAGAAAACCGCACACTGTTTTAGCGGCAAGTCGAATATTTATTACAAGGGTCAATTTTATATCGTTAAATACGCTTAATACGATTAATTAATGGGAACTAATGGGAATTTACTAGAGCATGCTCCAGTTCTTGATAATTTGATCTTGAATTGGCAATTTCTCTTCGTATGAGTGAAGTGTTTGGATCGCTGTAACGGAGCATTCTTGCTAGTTGAGATCGGCGATCACGTCTTCAAGCGATACTGCTACGTGTGAAGACACATACAATGTGCACACTTTACAATGGACAATCTTTCGAGTGTTGCAAGTCTCAAAATCTCTTCCAACAAAGCTACAATATTGGGGCAATCACATAATGTTAGATTTAGGAGTTTCAATAAATGTCATGTCTTTGTTTATTTATTCATCTTTGAATGATGAACCATTAAAAAAAATATGTGTAATAATTTAATTTACTGATAAATTTAATGTGTACCTTGAAGGAGTTTTAGATGATGTTTTAGTGCAAGTCAATGAACTAGTTTTTTCCGCTTATTTTTATGTACTTGACATGGAAGAAGATGATTTTTCTAAATCAACATTAATTTTGTTAGGAAGACCATTCTTAAAAACATGTAGGACTAAAATTGATGTGCATGATGGCACACTCACCATGGAATTTGATGGTGAAATTATTAAATTTAGCATTTATGATGAAATGAAATATCCTAGTATCTTTTGTTTTTGTCATGGATATTATTGATCACCTAGCACATAAAACTTTTGATTTGATTGATAACGATAAGCTGAGAATCGCACTTATCAAAAAATTTATTTTTGAAGAATTACAGGAAACCCTGAAGAACTTTGTGTTAGATTCTGATTTGCAAAATACAATCAATGATATAGAATCACTTGAAACCGTAAGTTATGATGTATTCTTTATTGAGTTGCCTCTTGTTCACAAAACTTCTTCCTTCTATTGTGCAGGCAGCCAAATTGGAATTAAAACCTTTACCAAATCATCTAAAGTATGCATTTTTTGGAAAAGGAGAAACTCTTCCGATAATAATTTCTAATAAACTCTATGTTTTGGAAGAAGAAAAGTTTATTCTAATTCTTTGAGAATTTAAAGAGGCTATTGGATGGACTATAGCTGACATTAAAGAATTAAGCCCTTCCACTTGCATGCATAGGATATTATTGGAAGAAGAGTGCAAGCCTTCTAGAGAAGCCCAACGTCGACTGAACCCACATGTGATGGAAGTAGTAAAAAAGGAGATCTTAAAACTTCTCGATGCTGGTATGATCTATCCAATTTCGGATAGTAAGTAGGTAAGTCTGGTTCAAGTTGTCTCAAAGAAAACAGGTATAACCGTGATAAAAAAATCCTGATGGTGAGTTGGTGCCTACTCGTGTTCAAAATGGGTGGCATGTTTGTATAGATTATAGAAATTTGAATGCATCAACTAGAAAATATCATTTTCCTCTTCCTTATATTGATCAAATGCTTGAACGTTTAGTGGGTCGTACTCATTATTGCTGCGTTGATGGTTATTTAGGTTTTTATCAAATTTTAGTTGCACCGGAAGACCAAGAGAAAACCACATTTACATGTCTGTTTGGTACTTTGCATACCGACGAATGTCATTTGGACTTTGCAATGCCTTTGCCACATTCCAAAGGTGTTTGGTTAGTATATTTTCAGATTATGTGGAGAATGTCATAGAAGTATTTATGGATGACTGTACAGTCTATGGTGATTCTTTTGGTGCATGTTTAACTAACCTCACAAAGGTTCTTAAAAGATGCATAGAAACGAACCTTGTTTTGAAATATGAAAAATGTCACTTTATGGTTGATCAATGTATTATTTTAGGTCATATTGTCTCCTCTAAGGGTATTGAAGTTGATAAAGCTAAGATAGAAGTGATTAAATCTTTGCCTTACCACTCAAGTGTGCGGGAAGTTCGTTCTTTTCTTGGACATGCAGGTTTTTATCAACGTTTTATCAAGGATTTTTCTAAGATCACTTAGCCCCTATGTAAGTTACTACAAAAGGATATGGTGTTTGAGTTCAATGATTCATGCAAAGAGGAATTTGACAAGTTAAAAAATATGTTCCATTCGAAATCATGTGTGATGCGAGCAATTATGCAGTTGGTGTTGTCCTTGAACAAAGAGTTGGAAGAGCTTCTCATGCCATTTATTATGCCTCAAGAACACTTGACAGCACGCAAAGCAACTATTCAACAACAAAAAAATAACTTTTAGCTATTGTTTTTGCTTTAGAAAAATTTTGTTCATATTTACTTGGTACTAAGGTAATTGTTTACTCCGATCATGCAGCTCTCAAGTACTTGCTCTCAATAAAGGAAGAGAAACCAAAACTTATTCGGTGGATACTCTTATTACAAGAGTTCGACTTGGAGATACGCTATAAAAAGGCACATAAAATTTGATTGCCGATCACCTCAGTAGATTAACCAACAATGAAAAACCATCGCCATTACAAGATAATTTTCCAAATGAGTATCTCTTTTCTATTCAAAATATAACTCCTTGGTATGCGGACATTGTTAATTATTTAGTTACTAGAACACTAGCGGATGATTTGTCAGAGCTCAAATAGAAAAAATCAAAAGTGATGCTAAATACTACGTCTGGGATGAACCTCATTTATGGAAATATTGTTCTAACCAAATTATTCGAAGGTGTGTCTCTCACCAAAAAATTCCTTCCATCTTAAAATTTTGTCATTCATATGCATGTGGAGGACATTTTGGTCCCAAGAGAACAATGCGTAATGTATTAGAGTGTGGTTTGTTTTGGCCTACATTATTTCATGATTCATATGTGTTTTGTAAGGCTGGCGAACAATGTCAGAAAACTGGAAATCTAGGACATAGAGATCGATTGACACTCACTCATATCTTTATTTGTGAGATATTTGATGTGTAGGGTATTGATTTCATGGGTCTTTTCCCTTCTTTATATGGTAATGTTTATATTGTTCTTCCTGTGGATTATGTTTCAAAATGGATAGAAGCTAAGGCTACCCGGACTGATGATGCTAAAGTTTTTGTAGATTTTGTCAAATCTCATAGTTTTGTTAGGTTCAGAACACTGAAAGCTATAATCAGCGATAGAGGAACTCATTTTTGCAATAGAGTGATGGAAGCTTTGTTAAAAAAATATAATGTTACTCATCGCATCTCTACTGCTTATCATCCACAAACAAATGGGCAAGCTGAGATATCCAATAGAGAAATCAAGTCCATACTTGAGAAGACTATCAACCCTATAAGAAAAGATTGGAGTATTCGGCTTGATGATACGCTATGGACTTATCGAATTGCCTACAAAACCCCTATAAGTATGTCTCATTACCATTTGGTGTTTGGAAAACCCTGTCATCTTCTAGTTGAGCTAGAACACAAGGCATATTGGGCTGTTAGGCAATGTAATATGAGGTTGGAATAATCGGGTGAACAAAGAAAGTTACAATTGCAAGAGATAGAGGAAATCTGCAATGACGCTTACGAGAACTCGAGAATTTACAAGGACAAAACAAAAGCCTTTCATGATCAAATAATTTCTAGGAAAAAAAATTATGTTGGTCAGAAAATTTTACTTTATCATTCTCAACTGAAATTATTTTTGGGTAAATTGTGTTCTAGATGGGTAGGACATTTTATTGCTACTAATGTGTTTCCTTATGGTGCAGTCGAAATACAAAATTTGGATACAGATAAAATCTTGGCTTAAGTACAATGTTGCCCCCTAAACTTATACCCAAATAACAAAGCATCCCCCAAACTAATATTTGTAACGTTTTACCCCCCCAAACTCTTATTCTATCTCAATTTTGGTTTTTTTGTTAAGACCGTCAGTTAGTCATCCTACGTGGCCTAGTCAGCCATGTCAAGTGGTCTTGCGTGTACAAGTGATGAACCAAAACAGTGATTGTTCATCTTCGCTCCCAAACTCCATGCCCCGGTGAGAAATTAGGATTTTTGATTCTCAGCATCGTGTGTTTGTCTTCACTAAGAAATTATGAGCATCATGTTAGGGGTTTGATAAAGACGGCTAGGGTTCAGATTCTGAGCTTGTTAGGGGTGGGTATTCGATGACTGAGGGGGTTTGATAAGGAGGGCTAGGGTTCAAATCGGGTACGGTGTGCTGATGTCGGCATAAAGGTTGGTGTTGTGGCTGAAGTTTTTGTTCGATCTTACTAAGGTGCACTATGGTGGTCGATATGATTCGATCCTGGGCTTGGGACTGGGTCGGTAGTGTAGGGAGGTGGGGGTTATTATTTTGAGCAAGCTGAATCAGAGGTAAGTTGCTGGAGGGAGGAAACAGAGTGGGTGAAGGCTGATAAGAGGCTCGAACTTGATTTTGATGAGTTTGGGGCTGGGTCGATGGTGCTGGGAGGTGAGGCTTAGTTCGTGGCGGTTGGGTTTGTTGATGGCTTGAAGCTTGGTGAGTGTGTGCGATCTGAGTCAAAGGTAACGTGATGGATATTGTTTGGGTAGGTAAGGGCATTGATGAAGATGGTTCAGAAGATAAAAATGGGGTTAATGAAGAAGACAAAAAAGATGATGATGGATTTGGGTTGGAGGGACCCTCAAATGGAGGATCCACCATGGATTAACACTACAAAACACATATGGCATAGCTGACTAGGAAAGAGACATCTTAAAATTTGGCCACATAGATGACTAATGGTGATTAATTGACGGTCTTAACGAAAAAACCAAAATTGAGACGGAATAGGAGTTTGGGGGGTAAAACGTTACAAAAATTTGTTTGGGGAGTGCTTTGTTATTTGGGTATAAGTTTAGGGGGCAACATTGTACTTAAGCCTAAAATTTTTAAGGTCAACGGTCATCGCTTGAAACCTTTTTATGAAGGTTTTCAAGTATATGATGTAGAGAGGAGTAGTTTGGAAAATCCTACCTATGACAAATGAGACATGACTACGTTAAGCTAAAGATGTTAAACTAGCGCTTGTTTAGAGGCGACCCAATCTTTTCAAATTTTAATTTTGTAATTTTATTTTCTTCTATTTAGTTTTTAGATAACTATTAGGATACCAAGAAAAAATGGAAGCAAATGACACACCACTGCATAAGGAATCTGACGATCTTGTTAAACAGGTTTCTTTCCTTTCTTTACCTATTTGTTTATTTCAAAACATTGGGACAATGTTTGATTCAAGTTTGGGGGTATTGGGTAATTAGGTTATATTTTGGTAGTGAAATTGTTGCTTTGTTCTTAGGAAACCAATGATAAAACTATGATTGACTCAAAAGTCGAATTTTTTGGATAGATGTAGAAACTGTAGATTTTTCTTCTAGTATTAACTTTGCAATGCTAGGTCAAATTGAGCAATTTCAAAAAAAGTATGATAAATTGTCTAGTTAGGTTTAGAGAACATGTATATAATTTAAAATAGTGATACACTGAAATCCTAAATTGAATCATAAAACTTGTTTGATTGAATCTTGAACCGAAGGAAACATCTAAGTTGAGGGAAAGAATTAGGTCATCTTTAGACCGGCTGAAAAAAAAAAAAAAAAAAAAAGAGAAACTGAGAAAGGCCAAAAAAGCAGCTCGGAAAATGAAAAAAAAATAAAATTGAGAAGAGCATAAAATGCAACTCGAACCCTTACCCAAGCCTATGTTACAAGCCTAAGTAAGTCATAAGGATTCTCAACTAAAGATGTGTGGTCTACATTAGGGGAGAGAGACATGAAAAACAGGCATATAAATTCATGATTAGTGATCAATGTATACACTTGTTTGTATAAAGATATCCAAATCACTGACATGAAAATCAAACTTTGTTGAATGTTCAAGTCCGATATTAAGCAAGGTAGAGTTAATAATAGGACTAAAATCTTAGCGACTGCCTCTTGATAAATTTTTAAGAACGATTGACATATGCGATTTTGAGGCGACTCGAAATAAAAATGGTAGACATCGGCCTTGTTTTATTTAATTTTTCTACTTTATTTTATTTTCCTTTGCTCGAGGACTAGCAAAATGATGAGTTTGGGGGTATTTGATAGTGAGCAAATATGTATGATTCTTATATACATTTTCATGCTTATTATGATATAGATTCTTCAGATTTTAGATATTTAAGTTATGTTTTTGTTATTTTGTTTTAGATCACCAAAAGTAGTTTTGCACAAAAGGTCGGGCTGGGCTTTGAAAAGCCCAGTTTTTTGTTGACCGGGCTTTGACCAGGCCGGGCCCCTCTACTGAGGGGTCGGCCTATTAAGGCCGGACTTTTTCAGGGTCGGGCCCGATTTGGGATGGTGCCTCGGTGCCCTAGATGTTGAGCCAAGGCGCCGACTCTCAATTCTGAAACATGTTTTGGGATTGAGGCTCAGCGCCTCGGCGCTGGGAATGTGGCGCTGAGGCACCATCTTTTGGTAAATTTCTCTTTGTGTCCCTTTTTTGTTTCTTTTCTCTTTTCTTCTTTTCGCGCAGTGATTTTCTTGATGTTGAATTCCTTGATTTTTCTTTATTCTCATAACCTAATACAACAAAATATAGATTAAACAACTAAACATCGAGGATTCACATTCAATTAAGTATGCAAAGGTATCTAAGAATCATACATAATTACTCGTTATCAGACACAATCATAAAACTTAGATTAAAGACCTAAAAAAGTCTCGAGAATTTATAACATAATAAGTATGAAAATGTATCTAAAATTCAT
>JAYMTB010001261.1:0-11268 GCA_036897585.1 Francoa sonchifolia
CATTTCAATTTGGAAGTGAATTATTTTCAGTTACCTTACTTATTTTCAATTAGAATCGTGCTATGCGTTAC
Organism: Francoa sonchifolia; assembly: GCA_036897585.1. NCBI lineage: Eukaryota > Viridiplantae > Streptophyta > Magnoliopsida > Geraniales > Francoaceae > Francoa > Francoa sonchifolia. The sequence goes on from JAYMTB010001261.1 coordinate 72, forward strand.
CTCCTTTTTTTACCTTATCTCTGAAAGAAAGGTCCAAGTTATATGTGTACCTAATATTTTGTTATTTCTGTACCTTATTTTTTGTTTCATAATGTTAATAACCAATAATGATAACATATTAACATAGGCCACTAGATTGTCTTTGTGTTGTTTGAAATGGAGGGTGATGGTTTTAGCTGTTTGGATCTAACTTAGGGTGATACTTTCAGCTTTTGTTATCTGAAAAGGATTAAAGAATTGCCCACGGGGTTGCTGAAAAAACATAGGGACTACGATCTCTAGTCATAAAATTACATCTCCCTCAAGGTTTAGTGGTCAACTATTAACTTGTAAATTAAACAAAAAACCAAATTGCCGTTACGAGAAGTCTGCCAAAAACTCAAAGCATATTGGGTGTTCAAGTAGTTCAGATCTTGTCTTGTAAAAAGGATATTATCGAGTATTTGGTCCTAATGTGATTGGTCCCAAGTTAATTCACCGTCAGTACCCTGCAACCTCTATCCTTAGCTATGTGATCCTTGTGCTAAAAAAATGTCAGCCTGTGATAATATAACTTAATCTGAGTTACTACCCTACTCGTAAATTTGGAAATATGCTGCATAACCTTGACATGAACAGGTATTCCTTCTTCGGTTGTTGGTTCCGATTATCCATCTGTCTTCTGGTTGAACTGTTGCTTACTATAATATTGTCTTGAAAACATAGTCGAAGGGGAAATGTAAGTAAATTTGTTGGGATTAAATTTAATGGCGCATCATTGCTCCAAGAAGCCAATAGATTCACCTAGCTATAATTTTTTCCTATAGTGTTTTCCATCTCATAGATCCTGATGCTACAATTTTACAAGTAAGAATCCAGCTTTTGATTCCTGTATTAATACATAAATAAAGTGTTTGAATTTGGTAGCTTGAATCTTGGTTTCCCAGACGTGACTTTTCTGTCCAATGCCTTTTGCAGGGTGGGGACTTAAGATATTGCCAAAAGTGTTCTCACTATAAGCCTCCCCGTGCACATCATTGCCGTGCTTGCAAAAGATGTGTTTTGCGAATGGTATGCATGTTCTTTGTTTTCGTTCATGCCTTTCCTCAACTTTCCTGGATAATGTGTTAAATTGCTGCCTCTTGATTTCAAGGACCACCATTGCATTTGGATAAATAATTGCGTCGGCCATGCAAACTATAAAGCCTTCTTCGTCTTTGTTGTGTATGCTACAATTGCATCCATCTACTCCCTGGTATGTCATAATAATTTATGTCTAACATGATCTAGACATCCTTATCGTGCTTCGGATTCTTCTTCATCATGCTGTAACTGCTTCATTGTATTGTATGAGAAGGTTAAAGAGTCAAGAACATAATTTACTTTCGTTCAAAATTTCAGGTCTTGCTTGTGGGTAGTCTAACAAATGATTCTGAGAAGGATGGGCAGCACAATGGAGACTCTTTCAGAACTGCTTATGTAATATAACCTAGAATAATTTTGTTTAGCTTTGAATATAGAGTATCTATTGTGCTCATCCTTACAAATTTCAGGTCATTTCTGGGTTATTGCTTGTCCCATTGTGTGTGGGACTTAGCTATCTTTTAGGTTGGCATATCTACCTCATCTTGCAAAACAAGACGACAATTGAGGTTACTAGTTAATTGTTTATGTGCTTGGCGACCAATTTGGTTTGCTTATGAAGTTAATGCTTATTATGCTTGTTCTCACAGTATCACGAGGGAGTAAGAGCTATGTGGCTTGCAGAGAAAGGAGGGGATGTGTACAACTATCCGTATGATCTCGGTAGCTATGCCAATCTTACAACTGTAAGAATCTTGCTTCCTCTTTCCCTCGGCCTTTTTTAGGAGATGTTATAAACTTTCATGCACATTATAGTAAGCAATATACATGCCTATTACATGAATTGGTTTTGTTGGACGGCTTCAGGTACTTGGTCCAAGTATCTTCAGCTGGATATGCCCCAAGTCAAGACACATTGGTTCTGGCCTTCACTTCCGTACATCATATGATAATGCAGCAAATGTATCAACGTCATAACATAGTTCCAAGTTGCATGATCGTGGCATTTCTTCAATAATAACACAGTTTTGCCTACGGTACTGTTGATGCTCAACTGGAATTTCGGTAGTTCGAGGAGGAGAAAGCGACCTTCACTATCTCTTGCTCATTACAATTGCCACTGATGATTCAACGGTACGAAATTGTGTATGCTGGCCCTTGTTGTCAATAGCATAACATACAGTTTTCGTATATATGTGTTGTCTTTATGCGGAGATAGTGTATAGCATACAACTGATAAGATGTTTACATCGAGAAAAATAGGAATCACATCTAACAAACCAAATTTGTGCATAGAAGAGATGTTTAATGTCCTTGAAAGTGAACAAACTGTAAGTAAAACCGAAGCTTCAAATTTTAAAAGTCTTTGAAATGTTAAGGAGTTAATACCATTCTAGATTATGCAATATATATTAGATGATTTGACATAAAACTCACTTTCTTTTATCTTCCCATTTGTAAGATTTAGAACTATTTTCGTTCGTACCAATTGACTTTTGGATAATAATCATGAAATTTGAAATAATCTTTAGAGATTCACTTTGTTGAAATTTCTTTTTAAAACATTCTCTCAAAGTTCCGCAATCATCACTACATAGAAATTAAGAAAATGAATTTTCCAATTGAATCATAATAGAAAGCACAAATATAAACACTAAAATCAAATACAAACACAAAAAAATAAAATAAATAAATTCTAAATTCAAACAAAATTAAGTCCATGCTTCCCGTCTACTAAACAAAGATTCAAGATCCGGCGGATAAAAGTAACCTTTCTCCGGCACCTCTCGCTTTTCGCAAACCGGCTTCTTTTTCCTCGGCGGCGGCGGACACCCTGTCGCCGCCGGAACCTGAAACTCTCGCTGCTTCGGTGTCGTACACTCTTCCTCTCCCATCGTTGTGTGGAATTTGACGATCAGCCTTAGATTTGGCTGGAAAAAGTAGATCATCGAAATGGATTTGTAGAATTTATATGGAAATTTAGGGTTTTGAAAATTTTGAATGATTAGAATGTTCGTGGGAATGTTCGTGGTGGTTATGGTCACCGACGTGGGTTACGTGGCCCACATTCCACCGCGTTTTAATTGGTTTTCAACTGTCACCAATCTTGACTCCGTGTTTGCGCGCCAAAATTGGATTTTGAATTATTGGTTAATTATTTGTCGGTGTTTTTTTTATTGTATTGGGCCGGATGGCCCAAACATTGAATAGCCCATTTTTAGTGTTAGCTGGCCCATTATTAATGGACTGGGGTAAGAGCCCAACGTGAGCACATATTGCGCCATATAATTTGGGCCTCCCATTATAACTGTTTGGGCCGCAATGGGCTTTTTAGGGTAAAAGTAGTTTTATATGGTATTTATAAAGCTTGTCTTAAAATCCAAAAATTTTATTTATTTATTTTTGAGCTACACAGATAAACCCTAAATCATGACATTTGGTCAATTCTTTTTATCAGTTCAATTTGTTTCAAACTATTTTTTTTGTATTTGCATCGACTTAGTCCGTAGTTCAATTTGCACAAACATTTGTAGGTAGTTTAGAATTTGAATTTGAAATCTTTCGTAACAATTCTAATTCACTTATGTTTCATGAATCAGCTTGAATAATACTACATTCAAATATGAAATCAGCTCAATTTTGATAAATTTTTTAACATTTAAAATACGAATCTAGAAAATTTGAGCAGTGTGAAAGTTTGAAATTGAGCAAAAGGTATCTTGTGGAGGACCCCACCCAAATTTGATATAGCCAATTCATGATGGGTTAGTTACACCATTACTTGTCCAATTTAGGTTCGTCCAAAACGGGACAGATCGAACCGTTCCATTCACAACACGTGAAACTCCAAACCCAATGGGCCCATTATTATCACACGTGTCACATAAAAAATCGATCCAGTTGGGCCCAAATAAAAGGGGTTGACTTTTTTGCTAAACCTGTGCCCACTTGTTTCCGGCCCAACGCTTGTCGCTAAACGACGCCGTGCAGCTAACCTAAACCCACTCTGACAGTCAACGCCATTTGTCTTCAAGTAATATAGGAATTCACAATTCGAAAATAAGTCAAACCCTTATATACACACACTTCTTCCCCATTTGTGAAGTAACCCACTCTTTGGTGTTATTTGGGATTTTTTTTTTAATTGTTTAATTTTCTTCAAATTTACCTTTCAAATAATTTGATTTTTCAATTTTGAGAATAGAAATCCAACAGAACTGAATTACTACAAAATTTTGTCTATTCTTTAGAAATGATTTTTACCTATTCTAATATTGAAAATCGTACTGAAATATTAAGTTATGAGAAAAATTGAACAAAAAATTAAACCGAACTTAAAAAAGCTGAAACTAAATTATTTTTCGAGGTATTGTGAGTTAAGTTGCAATCCTAAAAATATCACTAAAATTCGAGCATCACTCCTCCAAAATTAACATGAAAATAGATCATTTTCATAATGTAAAATTGCTTAGTTTGAGTATAAAATTATTGTCCGGACACAAAAACTACACGATAAAATCCACTAGAAGTGATGAAAAAAAATCCACATTTGCTAGTGAAAATCTTCACAATTAGTAACTCATAAGGATCTATTTACCACTAAAGTATAAGACATTACGACTGGATGTGGACCTGGCATAAACCGACTTTACGGCGCACTCACCCACCTCGAAGAAAGAACCAACGGTAACAGAACAACAATTTTAGTTTTATAAAAAGAAAATGTTTAAAATATTAATAAAACAAAATTCTTTAGTTGTTGACTTTGGTTTAGTTGAAAATGGGGTCACCTGTCTATGCACCTTTTAATAATTCATGCAACATAACACTCTCAGTGTTATAATTCGATTCAATTTGGTTCGGTTCAATTTTTGTTTTAAATAGAATAAAACTCATTTCAAAGTCAACTACAAGTTAATACATAACAACAGTTTGAGTTTTAATCTCTTTTGTTAATGAAAACTATTATTAAGCCAAGCCAAAATCTATCATGTTAAACCATTAAGAAATATGATATAAGTGGAAGCGTACCTGAATCTATAAATAGTATCGAAATCCTTCGATTTAACAGTTTTTAACCTTCCAAATTAGTACATACCAAAATTTTCAATTTTTCTGATAGTAAGATGTCAGAAAAAAATCAGTCTATATACACATATTTCCACATTTCTAATTTGGCTTATCATAAAATTAGAAATTACAAATCGAGTATCTACACATATTAAAACTCATATTTTATTAAATCTTAAAGCCCAATAACATTAACCTAATAGATAATTTTAGATGTGCTTAACTTTAAAGATAGTTAATAATACACATTAAATTACACGTGTAGACCCACATAATTAATTATTTTCCAACAAATTATAAGTATTACTTATGTATTACGAGAATTAAGTGCAAATTTTTAAATCCTACTAAACCGTATTTAAAATTACAGTACTACAAAAAAAAAAAAAAAAACATGACACCTTACCTTACCCATGAAAAATTCCAAAAAAAAGTCAATCTATAATACAAACAAAAATAATACATGCATTTATTAATCCCATAGCCTTCTAAAAGTCAATCCTCAAAAAAAAAACAATAAATTCCCCAAACATAAGTCCGTAAACGTCACAAATTCCAAATTGCTTTCACCAACTCCATTTTCCTTTATAATAAAACTCTTGCTATTTCATCTGATGCAAATTTCAAATGGACGAATTTAAATCAATTTGGTCCGACGGATCCGAAGAAGAACTCGTTCGAGAACTTCTGGATAACGATTCGCCTTTTTTCATGCTCCAAGAGGAAGAAACAACAACAACGCAATCAAAATCAACTAATTCCGACCAAAATATTGTTAATCAACTTATCTCCGCAGTTTATTCCGGTCCAACCATTCGCGATATCGAAAATGCATTATCTGTTACTACTACTAACAAAAATGGCTTCGAAGAAATTTCGCCATCTAGGTAATTATTATTATTATTATGGTAAATTAATTTTTTTTAATTTTGGTGTGATTAATTTTTTATTTTTTTAGGATTTCGATTTTGGAACGAGATTTGAGTAAGATCGAAAATAAATATACACTGAGGATTAAAAACTGTGGCAATGGAATGAGTGATGATGGATATAAATGGAGAAAATATGGCCAAAAATCGATCAAGAACAGTCCAAACCCTAGGTAAATTTCGTTTTTATTTTTTCAATTTTTTTATTTTCAAATAGTATTTTCCTTAATTTCAAATATTTATTTTAGAAAAATTCGAAAATTTAATATAAATTTAGGAAAGCCTATAATAATTTTCCCCATGAATTTTGTTTGCTTGCTCTTGGAGTAAGCACTGTGAATTTACTCGGACACTCAGATAGTGATAAATATCTACATAAAGTAGTAAATTTTTGCACTATTAGAAGAACAATTTTTAAAATTTTCAATTTTTTTTTTCTTTTTGGGATATTTTATAGCAATTTTTACAGTAATTGGAAAAGAGTAGATATATAATACATGGGATTCTGACTCATATATTCCTAATGGAATTAATGTCATTTTTTGTTATTATATTCGAATTTGGTAAATGAAATTCATCAGTGGGATATAATAGGAATTCTCTTTCTTTAATATTTTCTATATATGGCAATTTCTTTTATTTCAGTTTCTTTAAAAATATAAATAAAAAATAGATAGTTTTGGAAATTTGATTATTATTATTATTATTAGTGGGTTCATTTGTGTATTAGGAATCTCATTAATTAGAATAATCCCTCTTTGCATTTAATAATACCCTAATAAATGCATTATTTTCTTCAAAAGCTACTAGTAAATTATTCATGTTCGAGTTGATTAATCTGAAGTTTCGAATCAAATTTCTAAACACGGTTAAGTATTCACTCATTATTCGAGTTTAGTCTACAAAAATTTGAAAAGAATTTTTCCATACACCTAGTGCAATATAATGGGACAATGACACCAATAATAATGTATCATTTTGTGATTTGTCCCAAAACATATGCACTTGGCGTAAGGTAGAATAACTATAGTGTCCTAAAACTACCATGTCTTTTTAACTAAGCTTTTAACACTTCATATTCGAAAGGTACGTGCTATGAAATTTTCATTAATTTATTATTTATCGCAATTTTTTTTAAATAATAACTTCTTCTATTTTCCGGAAAATAGGAGTTACTATAGGTGCACAAATCCAAGATGCAGTGCTAAAAAGCAAGTAGAAAGATCGAGTGAAGATCCGGATACACTTATTATTACCTATGAGGGGCTCCATTTACATTTCGCTTACCCGTATTTCCTTCTGGGCCCAAGCCCAAACGAGAATCCCGGCCCACAAATCAAGAAGCCCAAAACAATCAAAGCCCACGATGCAACTCAAGAAGCCCATGAAGGCCCAGAAAATGTATTTAATGGGCCGGTCCATAATTCAATGGAAGAGGTAATGGGCCCTCAAGGTTTGCTTGAAGATATGGTGCCGTTGTTGATACGGAATCCGTCTAATGGTAATACGATGTCGTATGGATCTTCTAATTCAAATTCTTCCCTCTCTTGGTCTCCTAATTATTCTCCTTTGTGTTTTGATGTTGGAATGAATTAAATTATATATTATATTTAATTAGGTGCAAATTATGTAGAAATATTTTAGTGGGTTAATAATCCCCAATAAAATTTTAGGGGATTTATTTTAATTTTAGTACTAAAAATAATATATTTATGTAATAAATAAGGATGAATATTATGTTACATTTTATGTATATTTAAGTTCAATATAAGCATAAATATTTTATAGTAATTGCTTTTATTCAAATTAAATTGACTCACTATAATATCTTTAGATTGAAAATAGCGCCATTTCATAAATTCGATAAATTATAAACAATAATCTTTACATAATCAATTTTCAAATTCTGATAGGATTTTTGAAAAATCACTTGTAAAATTTTCTAAAATCTTCTTGAATATTTATTTGTTAGTTGAAATCACTAAATAAAATACCTATATAAATTTTTATTGTTTAAAGTCACTTTCGAATCCTAAACTATTAACTTTTGATTAATTTGTACTCTAAATTTTTTAAAAGTCTCGAATGGTCCATAAATTATATAGTCAATGTCATTTTTAGTTTTTTGTTAACTCGTGATCATTTTCAATTTTCTGTTGTTGGTCAATCATAAAAAAAATACAAATGTCATTTTTTTTATCACGTAATAATTTTAACAACAAAAAACTGAAAATAATTTTGAATTAATAGTTCAGGGATCGTTCGAAACTTTTAAAAAATTTGGAATACAAATTAATTAAAAATAAATACTTCAAATTCCAATATTAACTTTAATCCAATTTTATAATCAAATTATAAATTATATATTAAAAAAAAACAAAGTTAAAAGATATAAATAAAATTCAAATGCCAAAAAAGTGTGAGAATATATAAAATATAATATTGTAATTATATGAAGAAAATTAATTAACTTTATTATTAAAAAGATTAATAGCAAATTAGCAATATTATATAACCGTACGAGAGGGTAAATCCGTGATTATGACAATAAGGCGGTTCTTAATGTGTAGCAACCTCTTTTCCCCCTCTGAGTTCCTTCATTTCTTCCCCATCCCTTGTAAAAATAATTTCGAATCTCTTAATCAATCAATCAACAATGCTAAATCTGCTTAGCTTTTCGATTTGCAGTTTCAGCTTTTCTTAATCATAATCTAAGGTTTCAGAATCATCAACCGATTCATGTTACAATCGTAAGCATAACAATGCTTTTCTCGAGAATCGCTTGCTCTGTTCATCGATCTACGCGTTCAACATTGCTAAAAGTATGTATAATCTCATTAATTTTTTCAGTTTTTGTTTGATTTTTACATGTATATTGATTTGATTTTAGATTCGTGTTTTTGTAGAATGTAGGTTTCGGAAGTTACTGCAGAAATGCTCTTTTATCGAATCACTCGATTTTGCCTTTCACGGAGTTGGGTGGCAATGGATTTATTTCACGCAAAGATGGCCGTTTTGGGCTCTCAAGGGATTACTTAGCTTGTGTTGGAGCTGAGAAGCTTTCAGAAACTTGCTTTTGTAATTCTAGGGTTTCACGGTTTTTCTGTAGCGAAGCGCCTAAGAAGAGAAGTAAGTGGGATTAGTTAGTTGTTATGGTGTTCATATTTTCATGTAGCTAATGCTTACTTTGTCATTTGTTTAAGTTTAGATTATGAGAATTACTTTCCTAAGGATAAGAAGGAAATTCGAAAAGAAAATAAACAGAAGTCTGAATCGAAAGGTATGCAGAAATATTGATTTATTTCCAATACATTAGTTGCTGGATAATTTTTAGTTGTGAATTTATTACTTGTTGGGGGAAGAGTTAAGAATGATTTTGTTCTGTTGTTTGGGGGAAATGTTTTTCCAGGAGAATTAACTTTAATTTGTCTATCCAATCATTCTATTATTGACAAAATTATTTATTAGAATATGCCCCGATAAGTCCCTTGAATTTGATAGGATTTTTTCTGTTGTAAAGTTACTTTGTCCAAAACTGTTGGGGTTTCTTATAATATCTTCCTGTCTCGTGGATTCAGGGTTAAAATCTCAAAATTATATTAGCTCTCTCTTTCTTTTTGATTCATTGGTGCACATTTAGATTGATTCCATATTGCAACTAAATAAAACATTCTCTTTTATAGAAAAGAAGACTTGAATAAAACATCCCCATGGATTTCTTCCTACAAGAAGATTTGGATGGTTTGCTTCTGTTTTTGCCATTTTCTGTAATAATCTCTACCAGCATTCATACTTTTTCTGGGTACTATACAGATTTGCTTGTTCTTGACAATAATACGTGTTCTGGTATTGTAATGAATACAGAAGATACATCCTTCATTATAGATAGGTGTGATATTCTTCTCTTATTGAGTATTAGGTGTTTATCCATGTGTCAGTGCCAGCGAGAAAATATGGGGGCACCTACTACTTGGTTTCTATTCTCATGTCACGTAATATCATTGCTCACTTTGGGGGTTAGATTTTGGTTAATTCATTTATAAACAGCCGTAGAGAATGACAATTTGTGTAGATATAATCCTTTGTTGTACTTCCACATGCTAAACATCTAGTTGGGCAGTGTTGTCTGGATTTACTGCGAGACATTAATTTTATGCTTCTGTTCTTTGTCGTGTTGTTGCCTACTGCTAAGATATTGCACCTTTTTGACTTCTTCAGAGGGCTCAAGCTCTGGTGGTAATGGGAATTCCAAGGAAAACTTTGCGAAGCAACTTCAAAATGAACTCATCGTTTTTTTGTTCGTGATGGTTTTCCTATCAATCTCTTTTGGGCCCCGTGAGCAGAAGCAGGTATGCCCTTTTTCAGTAATGTTGCTTCAGTTGGTTGACTGGTTTATATTACACTTTTTAAAGTATTCTTGCTCCAGTTTGCAGTAGTAGAAAGTTTCTATATGTCACCTTTGACAGCTTGCTAGATTGAAATGATTGATTTATTAGCTTGAAGTATATCTTCACTTGTTGCACCAACCTTGGGAAGCTTTGCTTGGTTCCAAGATGGGCTGCAGTTGCTAGCCGACTAAGCTTTTTCCTGGACAAAAGCGATACCTTCTTGTTATCCTAAACTTGGGCTTTCCTTCATGTGTCCCTTTCTTTTAGCAATCGAGTGTTTGTTCTTGCACTATTTTTGTCCTTGTGATGGGAGACACATTAGGGGCTTATTTCTCTAAATCTCTCATAAATATTCTTTACTGTGCACGTCCTTAATCGCCTTGGTATTGTATGGTGTTTTTTTGACAAAATATGAATTTTAATGACTTGTGTTTGGCCTCCAAAATAATAAATTGGACTTCTGCGTTTTCTGCATTTTGGATTCATGATATTTCAATAAAGTTTGTTTTTATACATTAGAGGTTCTGCCGAAGATTCCGGCAAATCATTAAAAAATTCTTTGCTTTTCTATGCATCTGTTTATATAAGTTTTTTTCTTATAAATTTTCCTTTAAGCTGATAAACAATTTCTTCAGATTAGTTTCCAAGAGTTCAAAGTTAAGCTACTTGAACATGGTCTGGTGGATCACATAGTTGTCGTAAATAGATCAGTTGCAAAAGTATATGTGAAGAGCTCGCCGCACATTA
>JAYMTB010001262.1:0-11267 GCA_036897585.1 Francoa sonchifolia
ATCTTTGTCAGGGTAGCAAAGCGCAACAGGCAGTCACGAATTGTTTCATTAAAGCTGGAACCATAACGCAAGACCTAGTTATATGTAGGTATTTCAGTTTTCGTATTGCTTAGAGTACTATGAAGGAATTAGGTAATAACTAAAACTTTTGTTATAAATCTGGTAATGTGATGCTTATATAGTTCTTCCTTGGAACTATTTTCATATACAATTCGTTTGTATATATTTGATTTGTGGTGCTTTTTAGTTGTATTTGAAGATATTCAATCGAGGATACTCTTAATAAATGTTAGTGTTTATTTGCATGAGACTATTATGTTTTCTTGATGGGTAAAAGATGTTCAGATGCTTAGTTACAGAAAGTCAGTGCATAAGATATGCACTAAGGGTGTTTCGGTCTGCGATTTGCCTGATGATATGCATATATATGGAAACGACTGAGGAGGATTGGAGATGAGTTTGGAATAATCATTACGAGAATAATCTGCCCCACATTCATACATCTGTATATATCTGTGCTTGCTGTGTGTGTGCGTGCTGAGTACATACACATTGGAGCGAGCTTTGTTGACGCCACATCCCAACCCGCCCAAGCTCTCGCCAGCCATCCAATTTAAATGTCATGTGAGAAACCCGCACTGCCATCATTAACCTCACAGAGACAGAGCTTTCTGGTTCTAACTTGAATACTATAATCGATGAAAATGGAGGATCGGGAACAAGTTTTACAACACGGACATAAATTCTGGACATTACAAAATAAAAAAGTTCAAATTTCGAAATTGGATGTGCCCATAATTTATTAATATATTTTTACGAAATAAATAAATCTGGTGAGAAAATTAAAAAAAGCTGTATTTTTGCAAATGATTTCAAAGTCACGTTCCCAAAAAGTGATTTCCCAAAAAGTGATTTCCCAAACAGTGATTTTCCAAAAAGTGATTTCTACAGTTTTAACATCTTCATTCCAATGTCGACTGGAAGTTCAAAATTTTTCATTTCTCCCGCTGAAGATTTTCACTGAGCTCTATAAACCCTAAACCCTAATCATTTCCTTTTTCTCTTACTGTTTGATCGACAATGTTCTCTCCCGGAACTAAGCGACCTAATAGGAGCTCTCGGAAAGATCGGAATCTAGGGCATAAACCACCTGATTCTCCGATTACTCCACTTGTTGAGAATCGAAGCTCTCTTCGCCGTGATGATATTCCGAATCGCCCTGCAACTGGTACTCCTGCTCCTTGGGCTCCTCGTTTATCTGTTCTTGCCAGGTATTTTGTGTTTTACTTGGATTAGTAGTGTTTTGGAACTTCATTGTACTGATGTTGCTGGTGTACACCTTAATGATGCTTGGATTTGGATCTTAACGGTGTGTTAAAGCTGAATCTAGGGGAATATAATTTAATTAAGTTAATATGCGGTTGTTTGTTGTGTCTGCTAAAGGATTTTATTTAGATTAATTAGATTTATTGATTTTGTGAATGGTCTTGAATTTGAATGGAAATGATGGGATTCTCTTTGTGGAGTAGTTTGCTTTGTAATGTTAGTATAGAAGTAAATTGGTATATGAGTATTCCACTTCTATTTGGGACCTGAAAGATATGAAACTTTTCTGCATACAATGGTTTTTGCTAACATCTTGACTGTATTTATTACTTCATAATTGATTTTGCCTAGAACTCTACCAGTGAGCAAAAGTGATAAAGGGGATGAGATAGATCCAACTAACCCTGTATATGTCGGGGAGTTCCCGCAAGTGGTTCGTGATGAACAATCCAATTTGATTCAGAAACGTATACCTGGTTAGTGTCATAAGCTCAGTAATACCTTTCCAACAAGCATATTTAATCCCAGAAATGATCTTACTTAGGAAATATTTATATTTTCGTCGCAGGTGAGATGTCTATATCCGGTGGAATGGATAAGGAAACATCACTCTGCTGGATTATCGTTGGATACAGACTCTTTGTCTGGAATTACTTGTCACCTTTAGCTTCAAAGAAATGCATTGTTCTAGAACTTCCTTCGAATGTTTTGGAAAATGTAGATATTATCAGGACTTCTTATCACAATAACAGTTGGTTGCTCTGTGTTGTCAATTGGGATAAGATGTCTACAAGGAAAGACAAAGTGGTACAACATTGTAGCTCTGCTGGTATCGTGATGTGTAACCAGAAAACTCAAACTGTTATATACTGGTCTGATGTCTTTTCTGAAGGTAGAAGGGCTCCAGTTATTAGTCTAGCATCTTCCTACGAATTAGAAGTGACTTCTTCACATGCTGATGGAAAGAATAACTCAAGCAGGCAGCGACAACGCAACAAGCTTGGAAGTAGTTCAAGTGGATCTAGTTCTTTCAACTCATTGATCGCTTCTGCAATCCCTGACAACCAGCACGTGTGTGTTGCCCTTGCTTGTAGCTCAACTAGTGACCTTTGGCAGTTTCACTGCAGCCCCACTGGTATCAACCGACATAAAGTATACGAGGACATACCATGCTTATCCTCCCAGGATAATGATAGAGGGAACAAGGGGTATCCTAGGTCATTGATCTGGCGGTTTTCAAATGTTTCATTGGAGGAATCTGATAGGCAGTTCTTTCTACTGACAGAGCGTGAGATACAGTGCTTTAGTATTAATCTTACACCTGTTCTAAAATTGACTAATCTCTGGTCTTATAAAATTATTGGCACTGATGGTGATTTGGGTATCAAGATAGATCTGGCTGGTCAGAAGCGGATCTGGCCTCTGGATGTGCAGGTAGATGATAGTGGAAAAGTAATTACTGTTCTGGTTGCTACCTTCTGTAAGGATCGAGTTAGTGGTTCAAGCTACACACAGTATTCTCTTCTGACTATGCAATATAAATCTGGTGGAAGTATCTCCTCTGATTCTGAGAGGGTTTTAGAGAAGAAAGCTCCCGTCCAGGTGATAATCCCAAAAGCTAGAGTAGAAGATGAGGAATTCTTATTTTTGATGAGACTTCGGGTAGGAGGCAAGCCTTTGGGATCAGCAATAATACTTTCTGGTGATGGAACGGCAACAGTTTCCCATTATTATAGAAACTCTACCCTACTCTATCAATTTGACCTTCCTTATGATGCTGGGAAAGTTCTAGATGCTTCGGTCCTTCCCGGTACAGATGATGGTGAAGATGGTGCATGGATTGTACTCACTGAGAAAGCAGGGATTTGGGCAATACCAGAAAAGGCTGTTGTACTTGGTGGAGTTGAACCACCAGAGCGAAGCTTGTCGCGTAAAGGAAGCTCAAATGAGGGATCTGCATTGGAAGAGAGGAGAAATCTTACATCTGCTAGCAATATGGCTCCTAGAAGGGCTAGTTCCGAAGCATGTAATACTGGAGATAGACAACGGGCAGTTATGACTGGGCTCGCACATTGCTCTGCCCAAGATGAAGAGTCAGAAGCTATACTTGGTCATTGTTTTCATGATTATCTATCATCTGGGAAGGTTGATGGTGTACTTGAAAAACTTAAAAATTCAGGGGCTTTTGAAAGGGATGGAGAAACAAATGTTTTTGTGCGGACAAGCAAATCAATTGTTGACTCCTTAGCTAAACACTGGACAACGACAAGAGGTACCGAGATTGTGGCTATGGCTGTTATCTCCACCCAGCTCATGGATAAGCAGCAGAAGCATAAAAACTTTCTGCAGTTTCTTGCCATATCCAAGTGCCACGAGGAGCTTTGTTTAAGACAGAGTATGCATTATTGCCTTATTAAGTTACTGTTGAAGCTATGTTCATATATCTAGTTATTTCTTATACATTTCTTAAAACTTGAAATCCTATATATATATATATATACATATGTATGTATGTATGTATATATACATATGTATGTATGTATGTATATATACATATGTATGTATGTATGTATATAAAACTACAAGACAATATCAAAAATCCCTCAAACACATCAAGCCTGACCTAATATATTGCCTCTTACAGGACAATCTTTGCAAATTATCTTAGAACATGGCGAAAAGCTGGCTAGTATGATCCAAATAAGGGAACTACAAAATGTGACCAGCCAGAGCTCTTTGAATGGAATGGGTTCACCATATGCCAGTTCAAAAAATGAAATATCAGGTGCTCTTTGGGATCTTATACAGTTAGTTGGTGAAAGGGCTCGTCGGAATACTGTTCTTCTCATGGACAGAGATAATGCAGAAGTCTTCTACAGTAAGGTTTCTGATCTTGAAGAACTATTCCGTTGCTTAGAGAAACAGCTGGAATATGTAATCAGCATAGATCAACCCTTGAGGATTCATACCCAGAGATCATGTGAGCTCTCAAATGCATGTGTTGCTATAATCCATATGGCGATGCAGTTCAGAAACGAATATCACATGTGGTATCCACCGCCTGAGGGTCTAACACCTTGGTATTGTCAGCCAGTAATACGGAATGGGCTGTTATCAATATCTTCTTTCATGCTTCACCTGTTAAATGAAACATCTGGGCTTGATATATCTTCAAAATCTGATATTTATAATCATCTAGAAATCTTGACTGAAGTTTTGCTCGAGACGTTTATGGGTGCAATCACTGCAAAAGTTGAACGTGGAGAAGAACACAAAGGTCTATTAGATGAGTATTGGAATAGGAGGGATGCACTTCTTGATTCTCTATATGAACAAGTCAAAAGTTACGTGGAAGCCGAATACCAGGTAAATATCTTCTTTCTTTAGAATATTTACTTCTTCCAATCCTGGTGGTGAGTTTGCATTTGTGAAGTAATTCTCTTTGCAGGAGTTGAACGAAGGAAAGGAAGAGCAAAAGGATGAGATCCTTAGAAAGCTCTCTTCATGTTTGCTGTCCATTGCGAAACGACATGAAGGCTACAGCACTCTGTGGAAGCTATGTTGTGACCTAAACGACTCTGTACTACTCAGAAAGCTAATGGTATAGACATGATCATTTACTATGTCAATCTTTAGATCTTATTTTCTGTTTTCTGGAAAGTGTGAAAGTGTGAAATGGTCTTGTAGCATGGTAGAGCTTCTACAGATGAATTGATGCTAATACTTAATTAAACAAGACAGCAGCTATTTTATGCATTCATCCACGATTATATCCAGCCATCCTAACTTTATGAAATTTTCCTTTTCTTTTTTTTGTTGTTTACTTTATCCAATGCTACCCAAATTTGTTTGTTTTTGATTGACTATAGATGATATTAATACAACTTCTATTGTGGAATTTCCATATAATTCTTTTGCTTCTGTTTTTTTTCTCAAAAGTTTTCAACTGATTGTGTGATGCAGCATGAGAGCATGGGACCTACGGGAGGATTCAGTAACTTCGTGTTTAAACAACTATATGAAAGGAGACAGTTTTCCAAAATTCTCAAGCTTGGGGAAGATTTCCAGGAGGAACTTTCTATTTTTCTGAAGCAGCACCCGAATCTCCTTTGGCTTCATGAACTGTTCCTTCATCAATTTTCCTTAGCTTCAGAAACTCTTCACGACTTGGCTCTTTCTCAAGATGAGAGCTCTTTACCGGGAGCTGATGAGGGGGCACACCCTGACTATGCAAGTTTTGAGCCAACATTGGCAGACCGAAAGCGTCTTTTAAATCTCTCGAAGATAGCTGCAATGGCAGGTGATTGTTTACTCTTTTTCTTTATTCATAAATGTTGAAAATAGCTGCAATGTCAGGTTGTTGTTTGGTTTTCGGGATTCTAAGGATCAAGTCTTAACAATATTCTTCTGGTTCAGTGGGATACTTGATTGACAGTATACAAAAGAAAATTAGTTTCTCCTTGAGGCAAATCACTTCATGCCAGTTCTCTGCTGGTTAATTTTTACCTACTAAATTGTTACATGTTGCCTATTATGGTTTACTTTTCTTTAAGTTTTATTTCATTTTGTCGCTTCACAGCCAGTAAGGATGCTGATTCTCAGAGAAAGATGGAGCGCATTGAGGCTGATTTGAAGCTTCTGAAATTGCAGGTTTAATATGTTTAAAAGACACCATTGTTGGTTCCAGTTCCCATTTCTTTATTTATGTTATCCTCTAAGTCAACCATCATTTGACTTTATCTCTTGCAGGAGGAAATAATAGAACTGCTTCCAGCTAACGAAACTCAGAATAGTATACAGCGACCCCTCCCTGCTGAAAACCTCGTTAGGATGTGCCTTGAAAGCGGAAACCGTGAGCTCTCATTGCATACTTTTCATGTGTTCGCATGGACCAGCTCCTCCTTTTGTCACTCGCATCGCAAACTTTTAGAGGACTGCTGGAGGAATGCCACCAATCTAGATGATTGGGAACAATTATATCAAGAATCCATCGGCAAGGGTTGGAGCGATGATGAAACATTGCAGGTTCTAAGTAATACGGTGCTTTTCCAGGCTTCAAGTAGGTGTTATGGACCTCAAGCCAAGACTTTTGAAGAAGGGTTCCACAAAGTCTTACCATTGAGACAGGAAAACTCCGAGCCATCAGAGTTTTCAAAGGACTCAGATTCGTCTGTAGAAGCAATATTGAGACAGCACAAAGATTTTCCTGACGCTGGTAAGCTAATGTTGACTGCCATCATGTTGGGCAGCATGCAAGGCGATATCATTATGGACGAAGATCCTTCCCTTATGGAATAATGTCAATGACATGATCTATAGTAACAAATTTTCTCAGCTTGTTCTTGTTCGACTTGTAAAATCCTACTAGCTTCCATGCCAAATGAGAAATCCATCTTCCATGTATTGCTTCATGCTCGAGTTTGACATTGAGTTAGTTTAACAAATATGCAAATTCATTCATTTAAACATATGATTGGATCGAACTTGGTTTGACTTAGTAATGCCTCACTCACTTGCAACACAAATTTCATCTTTGTATTGAGAAACTGAGTTGTAGGTTATTCACCTTATAATTTCAAATTCGAATGATTTTTGATAAAAATAATAAGTAATACTTCTTGAATATGGGAGATGCAAATTGTGCTATAAAAAGCCTTACTGTTTTTTAAATTTCAGCAAACAGTAATGAAGCCAAATTGTAGTTCAGATGTAAAAGGAAGAAAGTGCCAATTTTGTTTTGCAAAGAGAGATTTTGTGAAAAACCATGAAGCAGAATCATTCTTCCATAACCCAACACCATGATTCGCTGCTTTCTCACTTCTACACACTGCCGCCGGCGACTTTCCTTCGCTACCTCACTTCGTCCTCCACAAGAAAACGTTTTTCGCTTCAGACCTCCACACCCAAGTAATCACTCTCATGTTTGTTCTTCTAACCGTAATGTAATTCCATTGAATAATCTTGTTGATCAGTATAAATCATCTCAACCCATTGTTGCATTGCCTTCCACTTTCGAGACGTATGATTTTATTGTTAATCTGTTTCAAGGGTCTTCTTGCTCGAGTGATGCTAGACAGCTTCATTTGCAGGTTTTTAAACATGGTTTTGGTGATGATATGTATTTGTGTAATACACTTATTAATATGTACTCTGGAATTGGTGAAATGGTTTCTGTGCGTAAGTTGTTTGATGAAATGCCTGTTAGGAACTCGGTTACTTGGGCGTGTTTGATTTCAGGGTATACAAAGAATGGAATGCCTGATGAGGCTTGTAAGGTTTTTAAGGGGATGATTTGTGCAGGGTTTTTCCCTAATCATTATGCTTTTGGTAGTGCTCTTCGAGCTTGCCAGGAGTCTGGGCAGGGCAGGCTTCAGCTTGGGATGCAAATTCATGGATTGATTTTAAAAACGTGGTATGTATTTGATGCGGTGGTGTGTAATGTCCTTATATCAATGTATGGAAGTTGTTCGGTTTCTGCTGATTATGCTTATCGTGTTTTTAATGAGATAAAGACTAGAAATTCTGTATCGTGGAATTCTATTATTTCGGTCTATTCTCAAAGAGGAGACACAATGTCTGCTTTTGAATTATTCTCAGACTTGCAATGGGAGGGTTCGGGTTTCGGTTTAAGACCTAATGAGTATACTTTTGGAAGCTTAATAACTGCTGCTTGTTGTTCAGTTGATTCTGGTTTGAGATTGCTTGAGCAGATGCTGTCCAGGATTAACAAATCTGGGTTCCTAGGAGATTTATATGTTGGAAGTGCTTTTGTAAGTGGATTTGCAAGGTTTGGTTTGATGAATTTTGCTAAGAAGATTTTTGAGCAGATGAGCAAGAGGAATGTGGTCTCCATGAATGGGTTAATGGTTGGACTGGTGAGGCAGAAAAGAGGAGAAGAAGCAACTAAAGTGTTCATGGAAATGGGAGACTTGGTTGATATAAATCTTGATTCATATGTCATTCTATTAAGTGCCTTTGCAGAATTTTTAAATTTAGATGAAGGGAGGATAAGGGGGAGAGAGGTTCATGCATATGTAATACGAACTGGCTTCTTTGATATCAAGGTTGCGACAGGAAATGGTCTTGTAAATATGTATGCAAAATGCAATGCTATTGATGATGCTAGATCGGTTTTTAGACTCATGGTGAATAAAGATTCAGTATCTTGGAACTCAATAATCTCTAGTCTTGATCAGAATGAATGTTTTGTGGATGCAGTCTTAAGTTTCTGTGCGATGAAGAGAACTGGACTGGTACCTTCAAATTTCTCATTAATTAGTACACTGAGTTCATGTTCAAGCTTGGGTTGGATCAAGTTCGGTCAACAAGTTCATTCTGAAGGACTAAAATTGGGAATAGATTTAGATGTTTCAGTTTCAAACGCTCTTATTGCTTTGTATGGTGAGACTGGATTTTTCTCTGAATGCCAAAAATTGTTCACCCTGATGCCAGAGTACGATCAAATTTCGTGGAATTCCATAATTGGGGCTCTATCTAATTCAGAAGCATCAGTTTTGGAAGCTGTAAAGTACTTCTTTGGCATGATGCGAGCTGGTTGGACACTTACTAGAGTAACCTTTATAAACATTCTCTCAGTAGTATCATCTCTTTCACTTCACGACCTTGGCCAACAGATACACACTCTAGTTTTAAAATACTCTATTACGGATGACACTGCAATTGAGAATGCATTTATAGCTTGCTATGGAAAGTGTGGACATATGGAGGAATGTGAGAAAATCTTTTCCGCAATGTCTGATAGGAGGGATGCCGTAAGCTGGAATTCCATGATTTCTAGATACATACATAACGAGCTATTACCCAAGGCCATGGATTTGGTATGGCTTATGATGCAATGGGGTCGCAGATTGGACAACTTCACTTTTGCAACTGTTCTTAGTGCTTGTGCCTCAGTTGCAACATTAGAGCGTGGAATGGAAGTCCATGCTTGTGGGGTAAGAGCTTGTTTAGAACGAGATGTTGTAGTTGGAAGCGCAATTGTTGACATGTACTCCAAATGTGGAAGAGTAGATTATGCTTCGAAATTCTTTTGGTTGATGCCTGAGAGAAATGTATATTCATGGAATTCAATGATATCTGGCTATGCACGCCATGGACATGGAGACAAAGCTTTGGAGCTTTTTACACAGATGAAGCTACATGGTCAACCACCAGATCATGTCACCTTTGTAGGCGTCTTGTCTGCTTGTAGCCATGTTGGTTTGGTTGATGTAGGGTTTGAGCATTTCAAATCCATGAGTGAAGTATATGGATTGGATCCCAGAATGGAGCACTTTTCATGTGTTGTCGATCTACTTGGTCGAGCTGGTGAACTTGATAAGATAGAGGATTTCATCGACGAAATGCCAATGAAACCTAATGTTCTCATTTGGAGGACAGTATTAGGGGCTTGCAGCCGAGGAAATGGTCGCAACACAGAGCTAGGTCAGAAGGCTGCTGAAATGCTTTTGGAATTAGAACCACAAAATGCTGTGAATTATGTGCTTCTTGCCAACATGTATGCTTCTGGAGGGAAGTGGGAACATATGGCAAAGACTCGGATGGCAATGCGAGAGGCAGCTGTGAAGAAGGAAACTGGATGTAGTTGGGTAACCATGAAAGACGGTGTTCATGTTTTTGTAGCTGGAGACAAATCACATCCAGACAGAGACTTGATTTATGATAAGCTGAAGGAACTTAGCCAAAAAATGAGGGATGCTGGATATGTGCCCCAGACAAAATTTGCACTATATGATCTTGAACTTGAGAACAAGGAGGAACTTCTGAGCTACCATAGTGAGAAAATTGCAGTTGCTTTTGTTCTGACTAGAAAATCAGGATTGCCTATAAGAATAATGAAAAATCTCCGAGTTTGTGGTGACTGTCACTCTGCCTTTAAGTATATATCAAAAATTGTTGGTCGGCAAATAGTATTGCGAGATTCAAACAGATTTCATCATTTTGATGATGGCAAGTGTTCATGTGGGGATTATTGGTAATTTACTTGAGTTTATTATTTTGAGGACTTGGAAAATGGTTGCCATGGTTCTTCATTTCAGATTCTGATTCAGAACATCTTCAACATTTTTGTGACAATTTTATCAGAATTGAGAGGGAGGTCAATGATGTTGATTTTGTAAAAGTAGATGAAAGTTGAGCTTGTACAGTGTGCTGCTTACCATTGACTCATTTGTTTCAACTAATTTTTGGGTAAACTGACTGTCCAGATTGTGGACTTATAAGGAGCAGACCAAATTTGTGTACAATAATGAGTCATACTCATATGACTCTATTTATGGCACAAGCTTTTTTATGCACTGAATTGAAGTAATCAATGTAAATGTCATCTCAAATTTCAATTTATGTTCTGTACATGTTCTATGTTTGTGGCATATTTCCTTGGCAAAAACTGGGTTTGATATATTGGTAAATCTGGTGAGCGAGCATCTGTACAGTCTGCAGTCTATAGTGACAGATGAATTTTCACAATCTCTGAACACATTGTGGCAAGTAATCTTAGAGTGCACAAGTTTGTTTGCAAGGTTTCTTTGAGCAGGTAAAGAGTACATGGTTGATTTTTATTCATCTGTTGTTTAATCAAAGTAATGCACTATTTTGTTATTACCCCTTACGCCTGCTGTATGTTGCAACCTGGAATTGTGCTGTTCATCCAATATGCTACAAAAAAAGAAGGAAAAATTATGCAGACTCTCTTCTTCTACTTTTATTATGAGCCACTTTTAACTCACCAAAAATTATTATCTGCTTTTTTGGCAATCGGAGAGTTCCTTAATCCTATGAACAATCACAATCTCAAAGCAGCCGGGATGCGCACAACTCATCCAATCTCTTGCTGCAACTCTATTGACAGCATCAACGATCTTCAAGGAACTATTAAGGTATGTTCGTAAAGAAGTTACATTGCTCCTTTATGTTAGAAT
>JAYMTB010001263.1:0-11263 GCA_036897585.1 Francoa sonchifolia
TGCTCGTAATTTCTGTCCTGTATTGAGTACCTTGTAATAATTTGGTCTTGTTTTTATTGCATGTGTGTTTCATTTTCCTAGAACTCGGTTAATGCGGGAAAATGTGAAATTCCATATCCATGGCTATGTTTCAACGAAAAGATAAAAGTCAATTCTGTTCTTCTTAGAGATTCAACAGCTATGACGGATTCAGTACTTCTCCTATTTGGTGGAAATATCGTAAAAGGGGATACAGTAAGTCCTGCTTTTTGTTAGTTGCTTTTGTAATCTCCTTCTTTCCAGAACCTACATATGCATATATATAATCATGATTCTGTATTCTCTCTTCTGACAGGATGGTCACTTGAAAATGTTGGGAGGATACCTGGAATTCTTCATGAAACCTGCTATAGCAGAAATGTATCAAAGCGTAAGGAATGAGCTTGATGAGTTAATTCAGAATAAAGTATGTGAAACTTCAACTTAATTAAAACATATTTTGCTGCTACTGACACACCATTTTTTTTAATACTTAAGTTCTAATGTAATTTCAAATGTTTAAGACAATTTAGCAATTTTATTTGTATTGATCTTGTTTGTGAATATTGGCAGCTGTTGAATCCCATGATGGACATACACACCCATCATGAGCTTCTATCTGCAGTGCGGCTGCTGGTCTCAGAGGACCACTGTGATGGTCAATTTGTGTTTGGCCACCAGATCCTTCCGCCTTCAAAGACATGTGTTGCAACTTCAGGGACACAACCACCTTTGACATGGAGGATTGTAAGTGGACCTTCAGGGACACAACCAACCTTGACATCAAGGACTGAAAGTGGACCTGGTGGAGATAATTCCAAGGGTCAGCTTCAGACATTGCTCACTCGGGCAGGATATACTCCACCCACCTACAAGACAAAGCAATTGAAAGACAACCAATTCCAAGCTATAGTGGAGTTCAACGGAATGGAATTTATGGGGAAGCCTTGCAACAACAAGAGAAGTGCAGAGAAAGACGCAGCAGCCGAAGCTCTGGAATGTCTTATGCAAGGGATTCAAACAGGCCATGAGTATGTTAACCACTTGTCAATGATCCTGAAGAAAAGCAAGAAGGACCACAAGTAAACTTTTGGGAAAGCAAGAAGCACAACTGACACTGCTTGGAATAGTGTGTATCCAGCCCGGTCATTCTTCCCAATAGAAGAAACAAGATATGTTTGTACAGCCATAAGAACTTAGAGCATTGCCTCGCAAACAAAGCACGGAATCTGTGGTTGCTCTGAATTGTGATAAGTATTCTCCGTGGCATAGTTCCAAAGCTGACAGGATAAAAAGTACTAAAAGTGGTGGGGATTAGGTTGGCCTAATTTTATCCACTATCTTTTTTGCCCCCCCTCGAAGAATTACAATTGATACTTTGTACTTCAGGTGCAAAATGAACTGGAATAGCAAACCAGCATCGATTGAAAATGTTTGGTAGGTGACAAAATTAGTGAGCATGACCAAATTTAGAAGCAGGTATCATTTTCTGTAGTAGTTTAGCAGAGAACTCTATTGCGTACAGACGCCATTTTGTATTTGACATGTTAATAATTGTTTCGTGTGATTGAAGTGCAAATTATAGAACAGTCCATTGGATTGAAGCTGGGGGCACAGAACACAACTCAATGAAGAAAAGATAAAGTAGATTAAATAAATAAAGGTAAGCATATGCATTATGCATTATGCATGGCTATATTCTCATTTTTCTACCTATACTGGACCATTCTTTTTAATATTAGAATAAACCGTCCTCGAATTGCTACATTGATTCGGTTGTCGGGGAATTGCTTATTGATTAGGCAAATAATGCTGAAAAACTTTGGAATCTGACTGTATGGGATATGAGACAGATTGGGAAGGTCTCTGCTCTAATGTCTTCATTTTATTTGTCTCAATAAATTAAAGAGGCAATCAAATTTTGACATAGTATCAAACTCTGCTTATATTCCACGTGACTCTAGAAAAAAGATTATCACTACTTGTTCTCCAAATACTCAAATGCGTAATATATTAATAATCTAGATTTAAAAAAGAATATTATATGAAAATGAATATAAAAGAGTATTCATAAATACTTTGGAACCCCCAAAAGAAGTGGATGTCACATCAATTTAAAGAAAATATTCAGCAATTTATATGCTTTATTCCTCTGTACTTGAGCTGTATATACTATGGCTGCACAAAACGGTGGACCCCTTTCTTAATATGAACCTACTATTACTCATGTTACTAATTGGAATATTGGATTGAAGTTTCATATAATTGGATTCGTATTTTATTGCAAAATAAAGAATATCGAAAGTGGGTATTTTCAATATACAGACAAAAGAGACAAATTTATGAGTATTAGGTACCTAAATATCTGGTTCCGACATTAATTTTCAGTCCTTTATGGTGCTTCTGCACAGAGACAAAGTACAAACCATTAATCATCTTTTTATCTATCATGATTTATTTATTTACTATTTTTCATTTAATGCGTACTATGCCATGATGAAGTTATTATTTTAATGGTTAATATATGATATGATAGATTACAGAGATAAGAGCATCTTTTTGACCCAACGGTCATGATCTTCCTGTTCCCGCAATCTACGGTTAGGGTTCCCTCGCCATCATCTTCCTCATACGTCATCAATGGAGTCTTTAAAAACCATGCCTATTAAACCATCATTTTCCCGTTTCCGTTAATCGCATTTCGTTTTGCCTTCCGATTTGCTCTCTGTAGTTTCTTCCGTGGTTATCGATTGTTAGTGTTTGCGTAGCTATTGGCAGTGGCGTATGAGGATATTCGTCGCCATTTCTGAATCTGTTCTTCGCTTCTCGGTTTAGGTAACTGTTTGATTTTTGGTGTTATTTGTTTTGATTTAGATTATTCTGAACTAGCGATTCGTATTTTGGAGAATTTTTAGCGTTTCTTGTTTTCCGTCCCACTGTTTTGGATTTCTGCTGTATTGTAGTGATCTAATATTGAATTTGCATACAGATTTTCAATTTGTTGTTTCTTAGATTTATTTATTTTTTCATTTGCTGGCATGTTTTCTTCATTATGATAATAAGGATTTTGATTATGTATGTTCCTGTTAATTAGTATGTAATTAGTATTCTGTAATAGTTTTCCTTCACTTGGATTGGATGAGATTTCGGGGTTAATGTCTAGTGAAATGTCAATTGATTACTTGGTGTTGTACAAAGATTGATTGTTTAATTTTCCCTAGCTCTAGTAAATATAATATAGTGATTTATGCAAGTTAGCTATAACTATGAACTACTGTTATATTCAGAACATGTTTATGTGTGTATTTTTTTTATGCTATTAAGGTATATATTTACAGTCATTCCTTTTTCTTTCTGTGATTTGCAGTGGGCTAATTGTATCTATTGAACACGGTTTTTATATTCTATGAAGTTTAATAGCCATAGAAGAGTAAAAAAAAGAGATCATATGGTTAAAGAAAATGGCGAAGACATAGTATCAAATGTTGGTGATGAACTGGATCCATGGACTGCATGGGCATACAAGCCTCGTACCATTTCATTGTTGCTTGTTGGTGCATGTTTTCTCATGTGAGTGTTTTTGCTGATAAGTGATTTTCCATCTACAGACATTGATACATTCTTTTGACTAATTACACTAAAATGCCTCAAATGGGCCCATTTCTCTTGCTGAGTTGGAACATTTTTTGTGACTATGCATTAATTTGTTGAAATGATTGAATTATATCTCCTTTTTGTTGTTTCCGTAATTGTGTTTACCAGTTGGGCGAGTGGAGTCCTTGATCCTGAAGGCACCGTGTCAGGTGATCTTGTTACATCTGTGAAAAGGTTTGTCATTGTTTGTCTACGTAGTATTCTTCAAATGGATGTTTTTTTTTCTGTCTCTTTGTTGATTTGTGTTCAATTTTTTTTTATGTGCCAACTTTTTCTCATAGGGGAGTATGGGTAATGATTGCAGTTTTTCTTGCATATTGCTTGCTTCAAGCCCCGACTACGTAAGTTTATTTATTTGTTTTACAATTTATTGGTTTGTATATAATTATTTAATTTTTTGAGTATATCTTAAGTTTTACATTGTTAGTCTAAGAATTGAAAAATTAGGTTGAAACTATAATCAATTCCACGAGATAAGAAAAGTTAGTCTGATTTCAGATTAGTCCTTACTATACACAAGTCCATTACTCCTGTTTGTGTTTGTTTTCTTACAGGATCCTTATTAGGCCACATCCTGCGATTTGGCGCTTAGTTCATGGCATGGCTGTTGTTTACCTTGTTTCTCTTGCATTTTTGCTTTTCCAGGTCAGTGTGTTCTTTGAACCAACATTCCCTTCTTAGTTGAGTGTGCTGTATAGTGGCTTGCTTGAGTCATGGTTACTTTATTTTCTGTGGCTTGCTGGAGTCATGGTTATTGATAGTGGTATTTCAAATTCTTTTCTTCCAGAGGCGTGACGATACTCGGCAATTCATGAAGTATCTTCATCCTGATCTTGGTGTTGGTAATGCATCTTGGTTTTGTCAAACTGCAATTGTACACACTAGCTGAAATGTCTCAGTTTTATTTTTCTCTATTTTGTCCCTTCTGGTCTAGGCATTAGTTCATTGTTACTTTAGTAGTGGAATTGAGATTAAAAAAACTCCTTTGTTCTCGAACATCAGCTTCTTTAATGCACATTCAAATGTTGGGTTTTCTTTCTATGAATGCATGCAGAACTTCCTGAAAGATCATATGGTGCTGATTGTCGAATTTACATGCCTGAAAATCCTACAAGCAGATTTAAGAATGTTTATGTATGTTCTTCCTCCATGATAATGATACCTCAATTTTGTCCCCTTATCTTTATAATTTTTTGGCTTACGTTGTAAAGGATTAAGATACTACAGGCTTCTGATTTGTTTAGCTGTCCATAGGAGACATTATTTGATGAATTTGTTCCGGCTCATATTTTTGGATGGTGGGGTAAGGCTATAATGATTCGTAATCAGCCCCTTCTGTGGGTTCTATCAATCGGATTTGAGTTGATGGAGGTTATTTCCTTGACCTTCAGTACAGACTTTTTTGTTTCTCTTTTCCTTTTTTTGTTCCTGAGAGCATGTAACTGTTTTATCTGTCCAATAGTTTCTGTAAGTTAACTTTTTGTCGGTTTTTCAGCTCACATTCCGCCACATGTTACCAAACTTTGATGAGTGCTGGTGGGACAGTATTATTCTTGATATTCTGATCTGCAACTGGTTTGGTAAGACACCATTCAACTCATTTAGCCAAAAAAAGTTTGACGTTTGCTCTGCAGTTATGACATTTTTGGGTTTGGATTGGTTAAAATGTAGGTATCTGGGCAGGAATGCATACTGTTCGGTACTTTGACGGAAGAACATACGAGTGGGTTGGCATTAGTCGTCAGCCTAATATTTATGGCAAAGTAGGTTTTTTTTTAACTCCTATCCTCTTGAAACTTTGTTTTCCTTGCTTATTGTATTTGTCATTGATAAAATAATTATGATTTGCTAGTGAAACTTCATAACATGTAATCTGTTCTGTGTAACATTCTCGATGCCTGGGAGTTGAACCTTTACCCTTAAAATTTTGCTTGCTGTCATGACTTCAATAGGTGATTACTGATTATGTCTCAGTCATTTTCAGGTCAAACGCACGTTGGGACAATTTACGCCAGCACAGTGGGACAAAGATGAATGGCACCCTCTGCTTGGTCCATGGCGTTTTATTCAAGTTCTTAGTCTTTGCATTGTCTTCTTGACAGTGGAGCTAAACACGTTCTTTCTTAAGTTCTGTCTTTGGATTCCTCCTAGAAACCCTGTGATAGTGTACAGGTTGATCTTGTGGTGGTTAATTGCAATACCAGCAGTTCGTGAGTACAATTCATACCTTCAGGATCGGTACTCTCTCTCTCTCTCATTTAATCCACTTAACAAATTGTTTGAGAATTTTCAGTACCCCGCATGAAATATGTTTACGCATCAATTTTCAGAAAACCAGTGAAGAAAATTGGAGCATTCTGCTGGCTTTCTCTTGCTATTTGCATTGTAGAACTCCTTATTTGTATCAAGTTTGGACATGGTGCGTTCTCTATTCTATGATCTTTTCGGAAGCAGGCCCCTAAATACCGTTAGCTAATCTGTTTATTTTGCTGAAAGTCGCCAATTCCTTTCGACTTTCAATATTTCCTTCTGATTTTCGTGACATTTTCAATTGCACCAGGATTATATCCTAAACCAATGCCTCTACGGTTGGTAATACTCTGGACATCTGTTGGGTTGGCTCTTATGATTTTTCTTATTATTTGGTCTTGGAAACTGCATCGAATAATGAGGAGAAAGAGGCGATGATTCTGCCATTACAGTACATTATTCTTTGATTCCTTCCAGTTCTTGTGAAAATCAGTCCCTGTTGTAGTCCCTTATTTATTGTAAATACTTTTTACTCTTGGATCAGTGAATCATAGTGTCTGAGGATATTTATTCTTTCAAATGAGGTGATTTGAAATTAGTCTAGCCTCACACTCTCGTGTTAATAACTTGCCACCTTTTCTAAGTTGGCAATTTTTTTCTTCCATAATCTAGTTGGATATTCCCTAATCCCAGTAACATATTTTACTGATTCTGAATGTGAACCATGTTCTTATTGTTCTATTTACGAATGTTCAGCCTTGTGTATGCATTTGGTTCCAAGTGACTATATGTTGTTTGCGCTAGAAACTGTAACCATGAATGATCGTTTTGATGAATTGAACTGCAGTAATTCATGTGTAATTCACACCACTCTTTATCACTTCACCCACAATGGATACATACAGTTGACACAGACCAACTTGCTTTGACTTATACTCTTCAGGACTACACCAATTACAAGCTTATTTCAAACCAAGTAAATCCATGGTTTTGTTTGGGTTCTGATAATCTTTGCAGGGCTGCCAGCTTATCTCAAAAGAAAAATCAGAACAATGAAATCCATGCCGGGATATAGACTCGCTGAGCAGATTAAAAATGAACAGTGCCCTGATGATGGCCAAACTATACAACTCATTGGGTGGCAAATGGCGTGGTTGATAGTTTTTTCTTCCATTTTGTCCTTCCTCTAACAATCTCTTCATTTTTTCCCCCATCTTTAACTTGCAGGAGATGTGTAAACTTTTGCTGCCCCATGCCAAAGGTCCCCAGGAGCCCACTTCCTTCAAGTATATCTGATGCCAGAGAGAATCCATTAAGCATGCTGATGCCATTTTCTTGTTTCATTCCATCTTTCAGAATCCCATCTTCATTCGGGTCGCAAAGTGATTGAACAATATCTGAACTCCCGCATTCCCTCCTATATTCAAGGACAATACTGGACAGTTGATGAGACTCCAAAATATGGTCAGGAATGGTCTGTGGAAGAGGAAAAGCAATTTTAATCATGGGTTTTAACTGAGATGATGAAAGACTGAAGACTGAAAACTGAAAACTGATGGTTTATATCATTTGTGTTTTACCTCAAGCATCCATCCTACATACTTGACATTATTTACATGATGATTCATGTCCAAATCACTTCTTTTTGCCTACAAAATCAGCAAAATTGTTCATAATAAGTATCTGCTTCTACTGATTGATTATGGTATCATTTTTCATGTTGTTTGTAATGTTTTTTTACCTTCAAATCAGAATTGACATACTTTGCGTTGTTGTTCAGCTTAATAATCTTTTCAGGTATATCTTCATTGATTGCTCGCTTCTCAATAAACCAAGGTGAAATTTCATCCCTTACTTCTTCTGGCATTTTTGACAGGCGCCTGGTTTGCTCATTCATCATTACCCAAGTGCTGTTTTTTCACCGTGAAACCCTAGTAGTAAGTAAATGGTGGAAACAACAAATGAAAGTGAGCAATGTTGAAGTAATAATATACCTGGTTGCTCTAGCAAAAACTTGGCCTGTTGCTTGACTTCTTATTAACCAGTCTCGCCGCATTCCATTCTTTCCTGATGCTCCTACCCATGTGTCAATTTCTACTATCTCTCCCCTACACAATTTGTTTAAGTGTTCATTATTTGGTGCATGCTATATACTTCTTAAATTACGTTCAAACAAGATCGTAGGTATCAATCAATCTAGTCTTAATTAAGTGTACGAATTTTTGCGAAAATGACTTCCCATTCTTTCTTTTGTTTCTTAAGGTGCCATGCTGTGATATCTACTTGGTTTTTTAACGTTTGATATTAATATAGAAACTATTTTGATGCTTACAATGCTTGCTACTTTCCAAGGCATAATGACAAACATTCTTGAGTATGGAGACAAATCCTAAGAACATTTGTTTTCTTGCTCATTCTAAATTTTTGAAGATAACTTGAACTGTATTAAGGTTTTGTTGTGTTGAATTGTTTGATTTAAGAAAACCTTACCAGATTGGATAATGATCGACTTGAACATGCATTCTGGAGACAACCCAGATGAGATTGTTTTTCATCATTCCATGGGTGGCTCCAAATCCATTGCTCAAAAGTCCAGACATCCAAACATGATTCAATGCAGTTTCCTACATACACATGAATATTTATGAATAAATAAACTTGAATTAAAATTCCGACCATGTTTATGTGCATACGTGTATTACCTGACAGAGATTAAGTATGCTTTCAAGTGTTGCAGTCTTATCAGCACCAACTTCATAAGACCTAATAA
This sequence comes from Francoa sonchifolia, assembly GCA_036897585.1. Classification (NCBI taxonomy): domain Eukaryota; kingdom Viridiplantae; phylum Streptophyta; class Magnoliopsida; order Geraniales; family Francoaceae; genus Francoa; species Francoa sonchifolia. Next base: position 8,693 of record JAYMTB010001263.1, read on the forward strand.
CAAGAGTCTGTCTATATCCGACACCCTTTTCAACAATGAGTCCTTGCCGATGCAGATCAACAAACTGCTTCTTTGTCGGAATATTTTGCCTCGTTCGCTCCTTCCGTGGCACAACACAACCATTTTCAACAACAGAAGAAACTGAAGATAAAGTAGTAGCTGCTCCAGCACTCAATTTATCAACATTTGTGGTATTCCTCGAAATCCCATTAATCTTTATGTTACTAAGCTTTTGCTTATTCTGGTCTTGATTATCTCTGCCAGATGAACATTTGATAAAATAATAAGCTACTGGGTACAAAAAAGTAGCCGCCATGGCACTATTATTACTTATTTTTTTCCCTATTTTAGATGGAAAATTTTGAAACTGGTAAATGGGGAATGAAGGGATTATATAGATTGTTTTGGCGATCAAAACAAAAGGCCAAATTATGTTGTAACCTTTGAGGACAAAAATATGGGAACTTGTCAAAGAAATATTGATTATATCAAAGAGTATTGAAGAGTCGTAATGTGAGTTTATTCTTAATATTATCTTAGTTTTAATCGATAGTTAAAACTGACAGGAAGAATGAAAATACGAAAAAGCGTAGTTTTTGTGGTGTTAGAATTTTTAATTATGTCGGTTTGGATTAAGTCAAGTGAAGGGATTCTTAAATTATGCTGGATTCTAATCGTAATGAGTACTTGAAAATAATTAATTAAACCAGATTTATTTTCTTTTACTGTTGGTAGTTTACAATCTTGGTCGAGTAAAGAAATTATTCAACAATTAAAATTTTACCTTAATGTATGTTAAAAAAAAGAGAATTTGAAATTCACTGTAGTGCCATTTTGAAATAATTACTATAAATCATAATTTAAGTGGTTATGTACGTATATCATGTTATAACAACATATAATATGATACTCAAAAATGTTTCGGATTTTATTTCTTTTATCACTTTTAATGTTAATTATTAAGACTATGTATATTTAATGTATTGACTAACTCTTTCACTAACTGACAGAACAAACTGCGTGTGACAAGCATATAAAACAATTCCAGCATAAGTGGGTTTATTTTACAAAGTTTTGGAGACACTAAAACAATTTTAATGAAATTGATTAGCAAAATTACAAAGTTAATTGGTTCAAATGTTGCAGTTAATAGGTAATTACGAGGTTGGAAGTTTTCAGTTTCATTCTAACCTTTGTAGTTATAGTTTTGTTTCCCAATGTTTTACGGCTGTATTTTGTGTTGTTAATTTGGCCGTTGGACCAATTTGATGATTCATAGTTTACAGCAGGTCAAATGATGAATAAATACACATAATTACATTTTATCCAGTTAATAGTTTACAACGGTGCACATGAAAATTGGATTATCCGACCAAACCTTACAAATTTAAGGTTTCCAAATTCAGCAAGCAGTGAGAAAACTGAAAACAAAGAGCAGTTTTCCGAAAAGAAATCTTGAAACACACACGTATGATGTTTGCCCATCAAATGTCAGCTTCATTTGAACTGAAACTGTAAGGTGATAGGGGAGATGAAATCTCAGAAAAACAAAATCAAAATGAAAAATTTTCACAACAGCTCATTGAAATATCTATCTGTATACTGCAAAGTCAGTTGCTTTTTTCGAAAATGTTTTCATAAAATGTCCATGATGTTTGAAATTCGTATGAAGATCGCTTATGTGCTTTACAAGGATCAAGGATATCTGTTGAGGAGAAAAAGAAATCTGACCAAGTTTCATAAACCTGATTTTATCTGCACAAAAAACAAATTGGATGCTATTTCCTTACACATCGTAGTTGCATAAGATGATCAATGACTAATAACAAAGATTAGTCACACAAGAACATATATGAGCTTGAAAACTTTTGTTGGTTCTCTTTGCGTCATTACGAAGATCAACAACAGAAACTGTGATGTCGATATGTTCATATACAAACAAAATCAATACAAACTGAGGTCAGAAATTGCTTCACATCACCACAGAAATAAAGAATAAAACACAAGAAAAACAAGAACTGAATTGTAAACACCAAGGAATGACATCAACTAAAAGGACAGATAAAAAAAACCAATATAAATGTAAAAGATGTCTTGGATGAGACTAGAGAGATATTTTTGTCCGACATTCAAGCACAACTCCTTCTAAGGTCAATGCAGTAAGGGAAAATGAACATAGAAATTCACACTACTAGAGAATATTCTAAAACAGTAACTTCAAAGAAAATGATATCAAATCTCAAAAGGACAGATGACTAAACAATATATATTACAAGATACCTGATCTTGGATGAGAATAGGTATGTATTTTGCTATTTGTTTTTTCCCATCATTTCCCTTTAGGTCGGGAGGGAAGAAACTCCTTTATCTAACAGCATTGAGGCGCAGTCCTTCAGTGAACAACAAAGCCTAAGAACAGATATCAAGCCGAGTAGAGTTTCTCTAGATCGACCTTCCTTATGACAAGTGAGATATCAAATAGTTTGACAACAGAAGAAAAGGTGCCATACCAGATAATCATCTCCAATAGTAGTCTTTACAAGAGATGTAACTTCTCCTATCCACACTAAT